>CABFVX010001511.1:0-87028 GCA_902151425.1 Timema shepardi | reverse complement strand
GATGACATGCACTGGACCTAATTTCACAAGACCTAAAGTTTAGGAGCTATGCCTTTAGGTCTTATAAAATTAGGTCCAGTGAAGTTAGGTCTTGTAAAACTAGGTCCAGTGAAGTTAGGTCTTGTAAAATTAAGTCTTATAAAATTAGGTCTTGTGCCTTTAGGTCCACTGCCTGCTTGAACAGTTAAGGATTTTTAAAGTAATATATGAACAATTAATTTTAGGTCCAGTGCTTTTAGGTCCAGTGCCTTTAGGTCTAGTAAAGTTAGGAGCTATAAAACTAGTTGTTATAAAGTTAGGTCTTATAAAGCTAGGTCTTATAAAGTTATCTGTTAAGAAGTTAAGAAATTTAGTTTAGGAGTTGTGACTTTAGGTCTTATAATTTTAGGTCCACTGCCGCATGTCCGTCTAATGGCCTAAGGCTTCACTTTCGCGATAAACTGGGATTCCGGTGAGGGGAATATTGGGTTTCAAATCCTTGTCAAGTTTACTGAGGATGATTTTTTCCTAAAATGTGTCCTACACTTCATTCTACGCTAATTCAGTTACATTTTTTTTTTCTAAATTCTACCTTTAACACCTGTGTCCCATCAGCCCAAGAGGATCGTAATGCGTGGTGCAAAAAGAGAAGTCAACAAATTCGATGAACACGATAAACATTTGAATAAAAAATTATGTTTTTAGTTAAAATAACGATAACATTTATCTATTGGAGTTTTATAGATAATTTAAAATGCACCATCTGTAGGAAATGGCAGCAATTTCCTTTACTTACCAAGTATATCAAAGTTTATATCTCGGCAAACTGCACATGATATAATCATAATACTTCCCTAATCTGTCTCTTTGTCAAGTGGTCAGCATTCCTGGCTACTACTCTAGAGCAGTGGTCATCAAATGGTGGACCACGGTCCGCATCCGGACCGCAAATACGTTTTTAAGGACCTTAAAGAGATAGCGATAAACAGAAGAAATGATGCTATCTCGATGGTGGGCGGGCAGTAGATATGGAAGGCCAGCACTAATAAATGAGTAAAATAATTAAAAGGAAAGGAAATAACGTTTTTGAATTAGTATGGTTCTATAGGTCTTGAACTTGAGTCACTTTTAAAGTTTTGCTGGACCACGGAAGTATGTCGAGTTTTTAAAACGGAACTTCATCAAAAATAATTGGGGACCCTGCTATGGAGGATCCGAATTCAATTACCGGTGTTACCAGAGATATATTCCCCAAACGGAGAAGCATTCCAATGATTGCCATGGTTTGAATAATTAGGCTTAAGTTAGGTTCTACACGTCTAATGGCACCCTAATAATCATCATTATTATCACATCATCTCATTGGGACAAAGTAACCACATCTACATGGTTTACCAACCTCAGAAGACGGTCACATATCAAGCACTGTCAGTACAAGACTAGGAATGTCTAGCCACCAAATTCTGGAGGCATACGCTTGGAAAAAAAAAAATCTCCCCGTGGTGCAACTGGTTAAACCAGCCGTCTTAAATTTGAAGTTTGTTATTAAGATAGCTACTGAATATTAAATAAACTATGTTTTCAAAGTTTATTTTAAAACACTAAGTAGTATCAGCAAATTTTAGCTGTTGGAAAGCGTTTGAAAATAGTTCAGTTTTCTTAAGACTCACCCGAAACAGTGGGCGCACAGACTAAACGTCAAGTTCCGTCTAGTAGGCCTACAGTTTGCTGATGATGGGGATGCTGGGTTCAAATTATGTCTGGGGCTACAAAGGTTATTTTTAGTCATGGTTTACCACTCTCTCTCCATGCAACTGTGGATACAATTCATTTAAAATGCTACATTTATCACCCGTACCCCATGAGTATCATACTACCCGGACTGGATATACATATTTAATTACAATATTAGGGCAAGGATTAGTAGTGTTTAATCTAAACGAAATGTACTTTCATTAGCAGGATAGGAATCGTAAACCATTGAGAAAAAACGCCCTCAGTACACTCGGTCGAGATTCTAACCCCAGTCCCCTCATCACCAGGAAACTAGTCTATACGAGCTTGACGATGCGGGTTTATTTTAATTAAAGTTCCATGAATTGAGAGTAAAGCCAAAGTTCGAGCGTGTGTTTGAAAGCTAAACTAATGAAGGCGCTTGCAAGGATTAGCAACTAGCGCTAACATAATACTAGGGTAATTCAATTACTTCCGACCTACATTCTCAACCAGACTCATCAACTACTACGAGTATCAAGCTCTCTACTCATTGCGCGTTGACATGAAAAATATCATCTATCTTCTGGCGCCGCCTTGAATCTATTGAATTCTTCCTCTGGCAGTCCTAATAAGTATTCATTTGTTTGAGTTACTAGCGCGCTCTTGTGTTTGTAATGGACCCAAGCGATTTTATATAGTTAATATACGAGGATATTATACCTGTGCTTCCATTGCTTGCAAATGTGGTTAAGTACACCTTGTAGACCAGTAGGGAAATCATGTTCACGTTACAATAACAAATGGTATTGTATATTACTTTGCGTTTTTGAAAAGAGTAGGAATGTGGTGACTGACCTATAATTTAATTTATTTCATTACGTGCCCATAGAGCTTTACCAAATTCGTTTAGATTAAATCTTAATTCAGAAGGAAACGATAAACAAAATAAATCTTAGTACCTTAAAAATTAGTTAGTTAAGATTTCCATAAATTTTTCCCATGATCACAATAGAAAATTAAGAATAAAATATTTTATTTAAAAATTATTGTTTTTGAAATGTATTCCTCTGCTGCCTTAAGTAAAGATTCTGAACTAAGGTACGGTTTGAATCAATGAGACCCACCTCGGTGGCGTAGTTGGCTAACGCGCTAGTCATGTTGAGCTTGACCACCGAGGACGGGGAGATCGAGGTTCGAACTCGGTCGGATGAACTGGGGGTGGTTTTCCCTAAATGGTTTTCAACTCTCCCTCCACGCAAATGCGGGTTCACTTCCTCTAATTCGCCCTTCCCAATTCCTAATCCATTAGCGTAATTAGTACTTAAAGCGTATAACCCGAACGGGTAGTAAGACGCGGTGCTAAATAATAANCCGAACGGGTAGTAAGACGCGGTGCTAAAAAAAAAAAAGAATCAATGAGGAAAGGAAATACCGCTAACGGTAAAGGCAGTGCCACGCGAAGGTGGTGTGAGAGGGAGAGGACAACATAATGTACGTACATATACTTTTTCGGGCCTATGTTCTTGAAGAAAACAAGAGAGTAAGAGCGACAAGGAATGAAAGTCCAACACAAGTTTATGTTGCCTCAGAGCAATTTATGGAAACTATTACCTTCTCTCTAACAGAAGGAAATGTGCTAAAACAAAACTTCACTCACGTGTACTATATTAGAAAAGAAAGTGAGACCAATAAAGGAGTGTTATGATTATAAAGAGTTAGAAATAAGTCTAGTCTTGTTTCCCAGTGGTGAAGAGCTCAAAATTTGAATATCAACTGGATATAATGAAGAGCTTGTTCCCCTAAATTGTTTTTCATTCTTATTTCCTGCAAAAGCAGATATTCTTTCCCCTAAGTTATGTCTTTATCCCCTACCTATTAGAGTAAGTATGCGAATAACATAACCCTAATGGATATTAAGATGAAGCGTACAAACAAAATATAGAGAGGGATGTCATATAATTCAAGGATCTTTATAGAAAAACTGTTGATAAACCTATCTTAAAAAAGACTAAAGGAAACATAAAATTAATGTGTTAGATAATTTGATCATGTTTAGCGATAAATATGTGTCATATATAATTTACTTACACTTATTTAAAATTGGTTTATTAGGACTTAAAACGCAAAATATTCCTTTCAAAAACTTTTTTATGGCAGACATTATTTGTTTCAGGAGAGTCCAATTATATGAAAGATAATTATTGATCAAATTTGTTGATCAAAAATTAACACAAATACCTATTGCGTAAGTTATCGGACCGATACTGACTATGGAACAGCCTACTACAAAAAGATAAAATATCAAATTAAATACATTAAATAAAATTATCTAGGATAAGAAAAAATCTTTGAGAAATCCCTAGGTATAACGCACTACTTTCGCAATAAACTGTATTGCCGATTATAGGGATATCGAGTTTCGAATCTCGGTCGGGGGTAAGGAGGGTGGTTTTCCAAAAAAAGTTTTCCATTTAAATTCGGGTACATTGTAGTGTCACCAGACCACCTCGTCACTTATTGGGTAGGTGCAGGCGTATACTGGTAGACAACATTAATATGGCTAACAGTTTCACGCATGTGCGAGCAATAATTCCAAACGGCACACATGACACATCGTCAAGGTCAAGTCAAACTGATTTCCCACCACTTATGAGACAACCATAGTAGTTTTATAATAACACTTAATAAAACATAAAAATGATCTCTCAGATGAAACACGCATCGGGCAATAACTCCCGACCGTGCGTCAGCAGGGTTTGCTGCCGCAAAAAACACACACAAGTGTGTATCCAACTACGGAAAAGTCAAAGAAGTATTAAGGTGTGGCAGAAGGGAGCGCAATTAATTTTATATTTCTTATAGGACTACTTTTTTTGGCCAAAATAAATCAAATATTTCTCCAGTAGCAACATAGAGTTTAGTTCTCTGCACATTCTTATATCAATAGATCTTGAATATCTGTCAAGATTGCCCTGGAATTTTGTCAAAACTTTTTCTCTATGTTTAAAAAGTGTTGATAAAATCCCAGGGCAACTTTGACATATATTCAAGATCTCCTGATATTAACATATGCAGGAAACTAAATTATATGTACCTACTGGAGAAATACTTGATTTATTTTGTCCAAAAAATTTCAATTCTATAAAAACTGTAAAAATACTTTCACTCCCTTCGGCCGCACCTTAACAATTCAACATCCGCTCCCTCAAACTGAAATACGATAAACGCTAACCCTATAGAATTTAATCAAACACGTCAGATTTAATTTAAATAATCTCGAAAAACTCCAACGAATTCGGAAAAATTTGAAACATTTTTCTTATGTTGTATCTTATTTTCAGGAGCCAAAGATTTTCTTAAAAAAGCGTCTTTGGAGACTTCAATTTAACTGATTTTCCCTGGGTAGAAAAACCCTTGGACTCCCCACCCTACCAGGTGGTATTCCATACTCCCAGTTTCCCACCCTGGAGAAAAATGTTGCGGGCATCCTTGTGCCCGAGAGCTTACAGTTTTTAAAATCTGTTAAGTTTGACATTCAAAAACAATAAAACATTGAGATACAATCATTAAAAATTAAATATATATTATTAAGTTTTCTTACCAACCAAAACAAAGTCAACTTTGAAAATTAAACAACAAAAAGAATTTGAATAAGATTGCTTTACACATACTATAATTTGTAGTATTAAAACGGCTTCGTTATGTATTTTTTGCTTCATATTGTATTAATACTGCAGATATGGGCGCCTTATATTTAATAAATATTTATCACTTTATTTTATTAACTAATTTATGCATTGCAAAACAGCATAAAAAGAAAAATACTCGTAAGTTAGTACTCAACCAAAAACCACTTGTATACCGTTATATGTGTTTATTAATTTATTTATTATTAAAGAAAAAAAACATACATTTTCTCCACTAATTTCTGGACTTTGTATGAAACCAGTACTGTTTGTGAAATATGAGGGCGTGCGGTTAGAATATAAAAGTTAATGTGAAATAAAGGCACATGAAAGAGAAGCGTTCTGAAAGAGCCTCTCTCATCAACACTGCAAGGAGAGACGTGACTTAGCATCGAACCGCTGACACGTGGCCTGGGGAGGAGATATTCACGGAGAGGACGACATCCTTGCGGTAGTCAATCCGCAGCTTGTCACAGCCAGACCTCGATAGAAATAGGTCACCTCTCACAGCGCATGGTCTATATTTCCAACCCGGAACTAGGCCCGATACTAAACAATAAAGAGTTTGTCACTGAAGTTCAGTCGGGACTTTATAGATGGATCGATACATAAATAAACTTAGTTGAAAGTTAGAAAATATGGTAGATCTACTTTCATGTATTCGTATGCCAAATCACTAGTTTTGTATAGCTGTACCTATTTTGACAACCGTCAGATAAATAAAGTAACCTTTTATCAATATAAGTTTGTCACCTGCTTCGGTGGCCACATGGTCTAACGCGCTACTCTCGTAGTAGAATAGACTGACAATGACGGAGAGATAGAGGTTCAAATCTCGGTCAGGCGTATTCAGGGTGGTTTATCCTAAACAGTTTTTAACTCTCTCTCCCTCTCTCCAAGCAAATAAGCTATAACCTTCCTAATCCCTAAATATTCTAGCGTAACTAATATATAAGCATATAACCCAAACTAGTAGTAAAACGCGGTGCTAAAAATATTGGTTGGTTAATTTAAATTGGTTTAAAAATGACGAGACACGGGAATGTAACCTAGTACCTTGGCCAAGCACGTCAATTCTCTACCACTAGTTTATGAGTGAAGAATACCCTAAGTACTGGACGAATCCTGGATAGATAAGTGGTAGACCAATGGCGTGCTAAGAAAAAGTTTTTCGGCTTCTATTCCCGTGTCCTGGTGTCATTCTTTAGCGAGTTTAAATGAATTGGAATGTGGTCTCCTCAACATGGACATTCCCGTAATTGTAATGATTTGCAACCCGTGTGTTGATATTTATCAATATTGATTGGTCTAATTTTACTTTTTGATAGGTCCTTATAGATTTATATAATAATTGTCAGTGTACTTTTTTTTTAATTGGGGATATTAAATGTGCTCATCCTTAGCTATCCGATTATATAAGCACACAGCTTACAGTAATACTTAACCGAGAGAAAAAAATTATTCTGTAGTCGATTCCTTATTGTTAAACATTTCAATATTAACAATCATAAATAATTTGGTCGTACCGAGAAATGAACTTTGGACTAATAGTTTGGTTTACAGACGTGCTACCAAGTCAGCTAAGGAGAATCCAACTATTTCTTTGTACACGTCGTTATAGATAAATACACTAAGTGAAGGAGTTTATAATCATATCAATAGGGTTTAGGCCTCTATGTCATAATTTATTGTACAAATAATGGGAGAATATGAATTGTAAACATCATTTTCTTTGTCAACATCACATCTTAATGAAACTCAAACAAATTGCTTGGCAAATGGAAACGTGGGAAAATTAAACAGATCACCTTTGCCAAACATGTATGCAAAAGTATAAATAGGTTATTCAAACATATTATTTTGACTTTTCCTAAATGTGTTTAGTTTTTAATTTATATGGCCGTGAAGGAAAGAAAATGCTTTGTAATCGTCAAAAAACTTATCTCGACATTAGAACAAATAAATAATAAATGATCTAAATTAATTGATAATGAAGCCCTATATTTTAATATTTTTAGTAAAGTTATCTCAAAATAATGTTGTCAGTGGTTTCCCAAACACATATATTTACATTTTAATGGTTTTCTATAATATTTTATTTTCAGTTATTAGGTGTAAGGTGACTTGGTGGTCTAAAGGAAATGTGTCGGACTTCTGTGCTGGGAGTCCGAGTTTCAATCGCTCCAGGCACAGATTTATCTGAATGCCAAACCCTTCCTTCACCTCTGACAATACGTGTATCAACCACAACTTGTGAATGTGTGGAATGCCAGGCCTCCACCGTGGTTCGGATCCCACGTATAACCCGAACGGGTAGTAAGACGTGATGATAATAATAATAGTAATAGGTGTATTTGTTTATATTTGAATAGCTACTAAACTTGATAAAACTTTGGTCAAATTATAAAATATAGAGGATTTATATTTAGCCGTGTTTGGATTCAAATAATGACTAAAAGCTTTTAAAACAATTAATTTTTGTTATTTTTAAAAAATAATGTATGTTCAAAGTAGTGTAATGATAAATTATCTTCAAAATACCAATATAAAGCAAATAAATTATTATTATTTATGCCATTAGCGCCAGTCTCGTCTTATCTACTACGCCAGTGGGGTGTAAAGAGTCAAGGTGGAAGGATAACTTAGATGGAATATACCCGCACTAGCTCTGAGAGAGGGTGACATAACCACAGTGATAAATGAAAACCCATAAGGCATCTTGTGGAGATTCAAACCAAGATCTCCTATCATCAGCAATCCAAATATCCCTCAACGCAAATGCGTATAAAATACCCTCCCCATCCCTAACCAAATGGTGTAAATATGTTTATTTGAACCGGTAGTAAGACGCGGAATACAAAGAAATATTTGTAAGTGGTACAACGCAATTAGTTTATTCAAAATACGTTTACAGAGGGTTTTATCCAGATTTATAATAACATATATATATTACCATCGCGTCTTACGACCTGTTCAGTTTATACGCATGTTTCACACTAAAAAGATATTAATAAATATTATATGTTTAATTTGCTCTACCCACACTAGAACGGGGAGACTTCAGGAGAGTAACACTGCTTCACCGCGGAACCTCAATCACTTAAATATGTTTATTTTATATTAAACTCTTGCCGCAGCCACAACATACGCACATAAAAGGCAATGCTTATGAGTGTCCGAGTTCTACTCTTTTAACTGTCAATATCGTTATTGCAGCTTTGTAAGGGATGACATATTCTCTTATTTAATTATGTACTGTACATAGTTTAAGTGTTATGTTTATAAAAATTAATTACAGAAAGTAAATTAAGGTTATATTTTGGTTCTCATAACTAAATTTACCATAAGCCTTCTAAATTCTCTGGGCATCCCTGCCAGAATACAAACATCTAGAGGTGTGTAGTTCGCAATTCAATTTGAACGATTGTTCTAATTAAAATAGTCAATTAGTTCACATTCTTGACCTGATATAGTTCAAAGAGGGACTACGCGGTGAGGTGACAGTAAACAACCGCGATTCTTTGCCTAACTTGGTCACAGAAATGAAGTGAACAAAAATATACCCCGAGCGTCTCTCATGAGTTACGCTACTATTGTTTGAGTTGGAAAGAGGTTTTATGTTTTATTTTACATTACCCTCGTTTAGAAAAGCTACCCACTACCTCTTTGCAGCCCCTCAACCCCAAGCAATAACATATTTATCCCGATGAATATAATTATATGTTATTATCACTGGCATAAGTGCAGGTCATAGACTAATGAAGTACTGAACTCTTAAGCTGTAGATCACCGAATGATTGAACAAAGCACATGAACGGTTCATTTCAGTGAACTGAATCACTTTGAGATATAGTCAAATTTAATAGGAAGAACAGTTTATAAATTACAAACTCTTTTCTTCAGTCAACATTTATAACATTTTACTATAGTATGAGTATTATTTTAACAGTATTGATCATTTCTATCAAAAGTTGCAGTTGCAAATCACATGACCTGACGCATGAATAAATTAAAATGGTTTTAGCAATTTTAATAACTGTTAAATAATATTTTTCTTACCAGAATTCTACTATATTCCTAAAAGTGAGTAGTTTTGCCCACATCTACTTACCATCACTCGTTCCCCTGCACAGTGGA
This sequence comes from Timema shepardi, assembly GCA_902151425.1. Taxonomy (NCBI): domain Eukaryota; kingdom Metazoa; phylum Arthropoda; class Insecta; order Phasmatodea; family Timematidae; genus Timema; species Timema shepardi. The sequence continues at coordinate 77,510 of CABFVX010001511.1, read as the reverse complement.
GTTTCATGTGTAGCCTCACAAGCACATCTGTGAAACGCTCCTATCGTGATTCAAACAGTTCGTATGTGGTAAACTAGGCTCTCTGGTCCAATGGCAGGTGTTAGGCTACATCGGAAACCCCTTGTTCTTAGTCACAAGCGGCCTCTATTCAAGTTCCAAGGGTACAACTTTCATGACATCAATGATTGATCGTCTTTTTTCAAACTACTACTTGAAACGTGCGGACTGGTAGGTTACAGTCATTCAAAAGAGTTCTTCCATTGAGCAGTTTTCTTAAGATGTCAATGTCACTATTTAAACTTAGGTGTGTAGAGAAATATCTGTAGGGGTATTTTCAGCGTCAACGTTCCATTTTCAAATTTTATTGACAGAGTTTGTTAACATATAAAGAGCATACGCGAAACTGGTCACGCAGAAGTGTTTAGAATGCTGTTTAGGGGTCGTTCAAGTATTACGTAGGCAACTTTTTAGCCATTTTGGACCTCCCTTTCAAGGAAAAATAAGTAAATACCCAACCCCACAGCCCCCGCCCCCTATCTTTCTTACATCCGATGATCGAGGTCCTTAAATCCATGCCTCAAAACACAATTCTTGGCCATCTCTCTCTCTGTCTTAGGTGAGCATTGTTATGACACCTCCAGGCCTAGTCAGCAAAAATAGGTAGTACTCAAACCCCCGTTACCCATTAAGATGTTTACGTAATACTCGAACGCCACCTTATTTATATATATAATACTATAAAATAAAATAGTCAAATTAAAAGAAAATATAAAGAATCACTTATAACAAGAAAGTATTTAATCTGGGTAACATTTAATTTAATTTAATAATAGGAAGATCTGTTTCAATGTCACTTCATAAACGATAATATTTTATACTGATACCCAGTCTCAGGTTTTAAAATAAATTTCAAGTGAATTTTTAACCCAATCAAATGTGAAATTGAAGCTCATCAGCGCTCTTAAAAACTTTGAAAGCAGCTGAGGAGCTTATTTCCGGTCATAAATATGAATTAAAGATTTATTTGGTAGTATATTAATGGTGATGAGTGATGTTAAACTAACCTTTTAAAGTAACTGAAAAATAAAGCAGCGTAAAATAAAAACTCCTGCATAGAATGGATAGCTAAATGACATTTTCAAGATGTTTCTATTCAGTTGAAATGTGTTTTAACGATATCATTAATTCTATCTTTTTATGCCGGCACTTTTGTTGAAAAATTACAGTCTACACGAAAATAGAACTAAAATTTTAAGTTTATATAACCACTGCTCTCTTCAATGAACTAGCCGAGCGAGTCTCGTGCCATTGGTCGGAATTACTTGTACGAACGCTCGAGAGTTACAGTCCAATATTGATAAGAAGGACCTTATCTATGAGCTACAAAAACCATTAGATAATATGCTTTCACGTATTTATACGCCAGGTTACGTTATCTGTAGCTGACACTTTTGATATTATCAAGACCTATAAAATAACCTTAATAAAATATTAAAATGTTAGCAATTTTGGCGGCATAGAAATATAGTTGTGTTTTCTAGAAGTTGCTTTCTACGAAAATTGAGCTTTACATTCTAAGAGAAGAACGTGATTTCTATCAATTGGGATATCTAGTATTGATATGTATGATACGTACACCCTATTATCCCATAAAGGTAGCAATTACTCTTACCATGAAGGTTTACACGATGACCCTATCTTATAAGCTGTAGCATGGCGGAATATGGCAAGGCAAGCTTGCTATCTTAATGGGAAAACAGAGTCTAGACACTTATTTTTCCACCGAGTCTTATTTTCTATCTTAATTGAACGCATTTAACTGTACCAATGTAGTAGGGAAGAGTAAGTTAAATTCTAGAGAAAATTCACTCATATTTGTGTGGAAGTAGAGTGGAAAACCATTTAGGAAACATCATTAAGTAAACTAGATTAGGATTCCAACCCCAACCTCTTCATCACCGTAAAACCAGACTAGACAAGCTTAAAGTTAAGTCCGTGTGGCCACCTTTGCAGGTTTAAGCAATATTAAACAATGTAAATTGTGACCTTACGTTTCAAAAATAAAATGTTTTGTAGCCCTAAACCATAATTATTTGAATTGTATTGTTATTCTATAGTTTTTATACCCCTGATCATAGTTATGTATCACAGACAAAGCTGAATGTATTTCAACTCACGCTCATCATACAATATAAGTCACTTAAACATCTTGTAGTGGTTTTGAACTCATCGCGTGACCTCATTGCTATTCTTTGTGCTATGATTAAATCTAGGATTTTATTCTTCGAACGGAATGGATTTAAAAATGTTTTATTGTGAAATATTTACATTAAAACAATCGTATTAATAATTAAATAACATTGCTTTAACTATATTAGTTAGTATATACTAAGCCAAAAATTAAATCTTCGTTGGCGTGTATAATAAAAAGATTGATAAAGGTAACACTTTGAGCGTCTTTTGTTTGCTTTAAGATATAAGTAAATAGGTATCGCTAATTTGACATTGAAACATTATTTAATGTATTTATATTTTGAACGTGATATCTTTTAGAATAAATATGCAAAATAGTTTAGTTTGACATAGTCTATTAATGATTTAACAAAAATGTAGCTAATAATAAATTAGAGGTAGAGAAGTAGACTTTAAGTAGTGTCATAAAAAAATTTAATGAATATAATATACTGCTTAAGGCAACTGGTATTTTCCTTACCAAGATCCGTATCGTTTATTACTTATTTAATTTGTTTCTAGACAATGGCAAGGCATAGCAAAATTACGATAATCACAGTAGGAACCCGGACTAAACGTAAGGTTCGTCTAGTCTTGTGATAAGATAGTCGGATTCGATTTCCGAGTGGGTGTTTTGTGAATGTTTTTTAAGTAACTTTTCACTTTTTATCTATGCATACGTGGATACATTTAATATGTGTATTTATTACTTATATTTACGCTATTAATGCAGAAGGCACGCATGGGTATAAATAAGCGCGGTGTAAAAATAAACATATTTATAATCAATAATAATTATAAATAATGCATAAAAGCCTTTTTTGTTTATGTTCATTTTGTTCAATACTACTACTGTATTTCAAAAGCTAGTAAATATGACATGCACCTAAACAAATTAAAAACTTTTAAAGGTCAAATTCTAAGTAAAGCATTATTATGAGGGTTGTATATCGATCCTCATGCCACAAAGGTAACTGATTGCAAAACACATGATTCTACAGCCTCCGCTTCGTAAACAACCCAACCTCAAACATATCCCCCACCCAGGTTTATTCTAATCCATATACGCGTATACCAGCTAATCCGGGGGAGATTAAAACTCAGCGATCACATGCATTCTGGACCATGCTATAGCAGCTAACCGGATTAAGGGAATCATGTAAAATGTAAGGGCATAATTTGGTCAGGACTTGACCTGCAGATATTTTTTAATCTCAAGGTCATTTATTATTAAATAAGTTCCTTGAAAACATAAAAAAAATTAAGAGGATCTCCACTGGCTGGATTACTGCATGGCTGTTGGCCAAGAAGAGCTTTGCGAACAACACTCTACAAACATGAAACATTTAAATGCCCAACGAGGATGCTGTGTTGAAGGTTGACCGCACGTGTAAATAAATAACGCAATACATAGAGTGTAGTAGTCTTTCTCTGCATACATAGATAAAGAGTAGTTCTGATAGAAGAAGATTTATAGAAAATACACACAAAAAATTAGTTGTCAGAATTGATATTATTTTACTATATTATTAGTATTATTTTATAGCTACTAATATTAACAATTAAATGGGACGGCTGCAAATCACATGACTTGACTAGTAAATATATAAAATTGATTTAGTAAATGTTGTGGCTGTCCTAAATGTGTATTACTATCCGAGTTTGACCATAGCTGTTAGACATTTATATACACAAAACAGCATAAGAAGGGCATTAAAATCCGTATATAACGGTAATAAGAGATATTTTAAAAAAATATTATAAAGAAAACTGATACAGGAATGATATTTGTTTTCACTGCAGAAATATAACCGATAAAGATAAGTATAAAAAAAAGAAATGAGGTTTATAAACGGAAATAAAGAGTAGAAGAAAATAGCAATAGAAATATAATCCAGGTCAGGAAAGATATTAAAACAAATTCTTGAACTTTAAACCACAAGCTAAAAATATATATTTTATATATAAACTAAAGCAAGATAAATAAAGTAGATATACAAAGACGTAAGCCTACTAGTAAATCTAACACTAAAAATAATGTATTGGAAAAATAATTGTACATCAATAATTACTAAAAAGACACACACACAAAAGGGAAACACATTATAGGAAAATTAAGTTTAATAAAGAAGGTTTGAAGGTAGACTATATCACGGCGAATAAAATATATAACGTCAAGAAAGGAAAATAAAGTGATAGCTCAAAATGGGAAAAGGTGGATTGATAAAATAACTAATAGACAGAATTTTTTTTGACCTTGGCGGTTCTTGACATAATTATACCCCAAATATACATTCTAACAGGCTGTTTTGAAGTTTCTGCCCGATAAAGCGAGGCTTATAGTAAGCAAGATATAAAAAGAAAACTAGGAAAACAAAGGGAAGGAAGGAAATGAAACTAGAAGATCCAACATCTCGAGGCTCAAGTGAGTTTTGTTTACCTTGTACGAATGAAATGTACACTAGAATGTTGGCAACACGTTAATCTTCAAGAAGAAAAATGGATGGGAAACATGAACTTCTTTGTCATTGTTCTTTGAAGGAAATACGAGGGAGTATGGACGAGGCTCAGAGCTATACTTTGCGTAAACCATGAAAGGAGAGTGTTTGAATTTATGTTTTACTTTGAGGACTCAGCAAACATTATATTTAGTACTTAATATTTTAGTGAGCGTTTACTGCGTCTAGCTTACTTTGAAGTGTTTCTCATACGCAGTGAAGTCGTGAAATAATACGCTAGTAATTAAGAAATTATAAGTAGATATACAATCTCCTCAGCGTATGTATTAGAAACACATTTGTATATTTTTTAAATAGACAAAGTAATTACAGTAATTAATTAATGATTTGGTAAAGTCGTTGCTTGTGGAATATTTTAAAAATAATTAATATTAAAATTATTAATGGAATTTCAAAATATGTTTGTATAGTTTTTTAATTTAAGCGTTACATGGAAAAATTTCAAATCAAATAAGACAGACAGAGTAAATAGAAAATAATGAATAAACCGATTATATTAAAGCCTCTTATAATAAAGACTCTCCAAAGTTCCAAAACAAATAATACGTATAACCCAAACGGTTAGTAAAGCACAATGCTAAAAAATAATATATGATTTTTAAATATTCAGACGCTACCCACATGTGTGGACACGTTGACTAAATTTAAAGCTCGTGTGGTCTAGTTTTCCAATGCACGGGAGGTCAGGATTCGAATCTCGACCTGGTTTTAACACGTGGATTAAAAAACTAATAAAAGTAAATTATAAGACACACACTTTATATCCATTACTGTTTCCAGCCTATGGTCTGGGTCAATTTTTTATTCAAGTCATATATTTTCCCACTACCAGCTGGCTAGGTGTGTCGTAGCTTCATACGTCCTATAATCGAAGACTTAAGACAGGCACAACATCCAGTCCCCGACCGTCAATTTATCAATGTGAAAGAGTAAACCCTTATTTACATAAATCATAAATTTTCGGCCATGTCGGGAATCGAACCCAGGACCCTTAGCTCAATAGGCAGACCCACTGCAGACTGATGTAAGTTGTCGGACTAATCGTACATACTCAATCTTTAAAATCTTAGAGGCTATTGTAAATATCGATATTTTTTTTCAAATTGGTTTTAAGTAAGCTATTACATAATTTTACCTCAGAAATTTTTCTTTTTATAACTATATGAAACACCTTCAGATATAAATTTGGAACTTTTTTTAGCACCGCGTCTTACTATAAGTTCGGGTTATACTCCTATGTACTAATAAATAATTACACTAATGGTTTAGGGATTAGAAAGGTTTAATTTGAGAGGAAGCACACTCATATTTGTGTGGAAGGAGAGTGGAAAACAGTTTAGGAAAACGACACTTAGTGGACCCGATCCTCACCTTCTTGGGCCGTCTAGTCTAACACGAGGTTAGCGCGTTAGACCACGGGGCCAACAAAGTGGGTAGTGAATTTTTTAAAGCTATTTATATGGATTATTATTATTATTATGACCGGTGAGTCCTTAGTGCGAATTTTAGATTTTCCAATTTCGACTTTTACCATAAAATAAGAGCCAAACTAAGAGTTATTTAAGGAACTCACCTATAATTAATTTACCCAGTTCATATTCTACCTCTAGTATTTAAATTTGCAATATTTTACTTATTATTTTTTTAGTGAAATAAATGCTTAACGATTTTCACTACTACGCCTGTTATGGGTCTTTTGACTATTGGTCAGCACTATAACAAAAGTAAGTGCAATTTAAATTCTTACACCACGTATTATAACTCGTCCTGACTATCCTAATTTAATTATGCTAACGGAGTAAGGATTTTGAGGGTAGAATTTAGAGAAAGTGTACCCGCATTTGTGTGTAGGGGAAGTGGGAACAATATTGTAAAACCACCATCAGTAGATCCAGCCGGGATTCTAACCCCAAATTGTACATCACCAGAAATCCTTGAGGATCCTGACTTTTAGTGTGCATGGTTATCTTGAAGATATATTGAGGAAAACAAGAGAGATTAATAAAATTTAAACAAAGTGCACTCGGAACTGAGATTTTTTGCAATGTGAGTCTAACGCCTTATACCATGTGGTCACTGGCGCATTAACAAGATAACATAGTAACTTTAAACAATCCAATTAAAATAAGACGTTAGTTAATAGAGTTCTCCTGAAAATCAAGCTTTAGCCTAGTTTTCCGGGGATGCAGCTGTTTGAATCCCGGCCGGATGTACTATTATTATTAGCACCACATATTACTACCCGTTCGGGTTATAAGCACTTACGCTAATGTGTAATGGTAGGGTGATTGTGAGATGAAATGGAGGACCTACAGTTTAACGTGGAATCCGAACCACGATGGAGGCCTGGCTTTCCCCACATTCACAAGATGTCTTGTCAGAGGTGAAGGAAGGGTTTGGTAATCAGATAAACCTGTGCCGGGACCAAGGATTGAACCCCGGCCGCCAGCACAGAAGTCTGACACCTTACCCCTAGACCGCCAGGTCACCTTCCAGATGTACTGAGAGTGATATTTCTTTAATAAATTTTCCGAACTTTCTCCGTGAAAATGAAGGTACATCTACTTTGTATTTTACCTTCTTAATCTCTACTTTACTATGCACAATATCATTGCTGAGGGAACTGCAGCTCTTATGTAGAAAAGATTTATTTTTGCTCTCTCTCGGTCAACTGTTGCCAAATATCCTCTCTCTCCGTTATGTCTGAAGGCGGTATGTTGGTGTAAGAAGGAGCTACTGGCAACCTCGACTAACCTATGTTCCGAAACTTGTCTTATATTTGAGGGAAGATTGACCACACAAAAAAGAAAGAATAACAACGCTGTTTCCCAATATTAACCATGCAGTTACCTTAGCGATGATATTCAGTGTAGTCTCTGTCTGGATGGGCAGAGCATATAAAAAAAGAAAGATTACATCCTCTACCCTCTAATGCAATATCGAAGAAAATAAAAACGTTTACGAGGCGCAAATATACCATGAAAATGTAAACGCCTTTAACCAGATGAAGGGATGGATTATTTAGTTTTGCGACTTAATAAGAGGACTGCCTCGTGTTTTTACTGGTTTGGAAAGTAAAGAGCGGAGTGAGTGTAGAAATGGTAAATGTGGGAGAAGGAATTAATGGGTTTTCTCCGGAGGATCCATACACACACTCACACACTTACGCAAAAAGATTAAGTAGGGTCTACTTGGAACTTTCCCCAGAGCAAATTAATGATACTTTGCTGACGATTCCGAAGATAAGCGCTCACACGCCACATATTCACGGCATCCATATGTTGGCACCATATATTTTTTCATAACTTTGGAACACATATGGTCTTTTGAAAATGGGGAACGTTAGCTTTGCGAGGGAAAGTAATTTATTACAAATATTTTAAGACCAAATGTGTGATGAGAAATTATGAAACGTTCGTTAAGTGTTGGCCTATTTGATTTTCTATTAATGTTGTGTTACGCCTCTTATTACTCGTCCGGTGTCGCTGTATGTTTATACTAATGAGGCAGAGAGGAGAAAGATAGAACTTAGAAGAAATGTGACAGAATTTTTGTCTCGGGAGAATGGTAAGCCATTTGGGGAAAAATAAATCTCAGTACACCCGTAATGGATTTAAATCTGACCTTTACGTAGTCGACCAGTAATAAATGCGTGAAGGCCTAAATAATGACTTAGGTACTTAAACTAGCATCAGTGCTCGAACTTAGTAAGGAATGCTCTTAAATGGTTCCCCAATCTCTCTTCAAAAAAATGCTGATACATTTACTATCAAATCTACCGTACTAATTCCTTTCCCAACAGTGTAAATATGTGACTAGTCCAGCTAGGTAGTAACACCCAGAGCACACACACGCAAAAATAAAGTATACATTAATTTTGTATTTATAAAAGTTGATTTTAAAAAGGAACTTGTCGTGGGTATCAGTGCATAATTGAATACCACCACGTCCGGGATATGAACGAAAAAGTCTCATAGGTGATCTGTTATCAATCTTAATCACATTTCACTAACTTTATTGACCAGGGTCACTATCCAAGCACAAAGTAGAAACTCATACTCAGGTGATATTCATTAAATTGAAAAATTATACCTGGACACAAGAATCGAACCCGGGAACTTTGGCTTAGTAGGTCAATGCTATAGCCGCTGAGATATCTAAGAATCTTCCAGTGACCAGGGTCATTCTTCACTCATACTTTAAAGCAGAGTCTGTGACGGACGTGCGTAAATCACCGGCTACAGATGTGTGATCAATTAACATCACGAGCTATCAGATAACACAGCCACCTCCAACTAGGGAGAGCTTTTGCTGCCAAAGTATGACAGCTGTACAAATGCGCATATCATGATGGATTAAACAGCCAAGCTATTATATTTGTTAATTATGGTTTTAGCCGCCACTAAATATTATCATATTCTTCAGATTGAAAAATAACATGTAAGCACGGGAATCGACTGGACGATGCCTGAATAGCCCAGTGGGCAGAGGTTTGGACCTACAAAGCCAAAGGTCCGTGGTTATATTCCCATATCCTGGTGTAATTTTCAATTTAAATAATATCATACCCAGGTGCCGCTATAACTTACACATATAATAATTTGGTTATTAAATCCATCGTCTCTACCCAGGTGAGTTTATTTTATAGTTACTTTAACACCATGGTTATAAACGGATTCGTTTGAAAAGGGAGCGTCGGGTCAGTATTTTGTCCGCTTTTATATAAAAAAACTTTAGTTGACATAATAAATACAATATTGCTTAAGGTTGGGATGAAAGCGGACGCAAGAAATTAACAGTGTTTTTGCAGTTTGTATTGGGATCCGAACCATGGTGGAGGCCTGGCATCCCGAATGTGTGGAATGCCAGGCCTCCACCATGGTTCGTATCACACGTTAAACTGTAGGTCCTCCAATTCATTTCACAATCACCCTACCATTACACATTAGCGTGAGTGCGTATAATCTGAACGGGTTGTAAGACGCGAGAAAGCTATCATTAAATTCCAGGAAACTCTTGACAGATATTTCAGAAATTTTGAGATCATCATGTAAAGAAAATTAAACTATATGTTTGTAGTGGAGCAATATTTTATTTATTCTGGCCAAAAAAAAGTTTTGCAATAAAAACTTCAAAAACACTGTTCTTTCTCGCGTCCCTTTCCATCCCTCCCTAAGTATATACGTTTAGACTAAATCCCTAAACACAGTTTTTGAACGTTTGTCGGGAGCATATTTGCATTTTATGAGTAAAATATGTTCAAATTAAAAAATCCAAGCATGATTTTTGCCACCTCTAATATAAGCTATATACAGATACGGATACAAACTGTTAAAATTACGGTTTAACGAATCACATAAAGTAGATTCCGGTAATGTGTAGGTAGGGTTTCGAATCCTTGTCAAGTGTATTGATGGAGGTCCTTGCTCAACAATTTTATACTTAATATTCTCGCAAATGTAGGTACTAACTATATATAGGTTTATTACCTATTCCTACTTTATTGGTGTTAATGTGTCGATAGCCCGGACGAGTATTATTATTATTATTAGCACCGCGTCTTACTAACCGTTTGGGTTGTACGCACTAACGCTAATGTGTAATGGTAGGGTGTATTGTGAGATGAAATGAAGGACCTACAGTTTAACGTGGAATCCGAACCACGGTGGAGGCCTGGCATTTCCCACATTCACAAGATGTATTGTCAGAGGTGATGGAAGGGTTTGGTATTCAGATAAATCTGTGCCGGGACTGAGGATTGAACCCCGGCGGCCAGCACAGAATCCTGACACCTTACCCCTAGACCGCCAGGTTACCGACTGACTAGTATTAAGACGCAGTGCAAACAAAATATTACGGTAAATAAAATAGTACAGCATAACCATTTATATTTATAAAACACTAAATAGTTTTGTTTGATCTATATGGTATGTTTTACTACCTAAGCCTATTATTTAATTATAAAAATAAATACAAACCGCACATTTCTTTGTAGTTCAAACTTTTCCAGTGTAAAAAGTGATTATATTGTTTCTTGAAATTGCAAGCAACATTTCTTGGAGAGTCCATTAGCAAAGATGATTCAAAACGTGACACTTAGAAAATAAATATTCATTTTAACAACTATGGCTTCCTTTCATCTGGCTCGCGCAACGCTTTGTAAGCCGTTGCGCTTGTGTGAAACCGGCCATTATTTCGCGGGAACCATAACAAAGTTAGAGCTGGTTATTATTAAGATTTATGAACACATGATAAAAATAGATCTTTTTGTTAGAATTACTTTGTATGACCAGCATAACGGTAAGGTGTGCCAAATATATTATGAAGTACGTGTTAAAAAGTTTATTTAATATTGTGAGGCTTTCGAAGAAAAAGTTTAAATGTATTTTTGTGCAATAAAAACATGGATTAAATAATGTATTTGGTAAATATTTTGATAATATTATTTTAACTACCCGCATTGGTGGGCATGCAGAATAAATATCTGGCTTATCTAGTCTGGTTCCTGGTGATGGAAAGGTCAGAGTTAAATCTCGACTTGATGTACTGAAAGTGTATTTTTCCTAAATGGTCTAGCATTCTCCTTCACACAAATTCGGGAAAATTTCCTATAAAACTCTGCCTTACTAGCCCCAATCCTTTTAATGTATTAAATCTATGTAGCATGAATGGTTGAGCTTCAAGCCCCAGTTGGGTGTCCTAGAGAATTTTTTCCCTTAAAGGTTTCACATACTCTCTTATACGAATCCGAGTAACTTTCAAAAACTCCACCTACCTCATGGATATTATATCAATTTAATTAAATGGATTTAAACACCCCGTCTTACTACCTGTTCAAGTTATATGCATAAATGATAATTGCTCCAATGGGTGGGGATGAGGAAGGAAGCATTTTAGAAGTGATCTAACCGCATTTGTGTGGAAGGCGAGGGGAAAAACCTTTAGGAAAAATCACCCTCAGTAGGCCTGAACAGGATTTGAACACTAATATCTCCGTCTTTACAGGCTAGTCTATCAAGAAAATTATACTTTAGACCATTCGGACACTGAAGTGGGTTATTAAATGTTGATAACCCTGACGGGTTGTAAGATACGACACAAAATATATATTTATCTTGCACAGTTAAAGATATTAAACATTTAGCGGAAAATTAATCAAGATAATGATGTTTATTAAATGCAAGTGATCAGCATTTTACTATTCATGTAACAAGATATTATATGGTATTGTGGTTGGGTTTGTTTTAACTAACAATGAAGAATTAATTTAATCATCAATTTGTTAAACGTAACATTATTATTTGCCAACTATATCTTAAAATATAATAACACTTTACCCTCGTAGGAAATTCACCCACAATAGTACCAAATTTGACTACTAAACCTTTTGCAAAACCATCCCCTTATTTTTTTACAGCCTCAAAATTCAAATAAGGTATCACCCCTTACTCTACAGGGGAGCTCTCTAGAGACCCATGTACACTAACAACATTACACTCTTCTACTGAAAAGGGTTCCCCTACCCCGCCGACGAGCTATACGCAGGGGTAACCAAAAGGGTGAAATATCACTAGCGTGAAAGTTTTACGTTTGGGTGTTGACTTCAATGCTTTATTAAAGAGAATTAAATCAAATACGAATAGTATTTGGCACAGACATGATTCAATACTACGCAAAATTTTAATGTTATTTTTTCATCGCCGCGTTTAGCTACCCGTTCGGGCTATACGCTCATGTAGGCCCACTAATTTCTCTAATATGGTTAAGACGAGGAATGACGAGTTTAGAGTAAATGTACTCGCATTTTTGTGGAGGGATGATGGAGAATCATTTAGGAAAACCATCCTCAGTACACTCGACCGGGATCGAACCCAAATGTCTCCATCATCGACATTCTAGTCTATTGCGATAGTGACGCCTTAGGGTTTAGACCATGGAGCCACCCAAATGCGTATTTTTAAAATTTAGCTAAAAATAAGTTGTTAAGACATTTCGTTGCCATTTGTACAACGTTATTATAAATTGCTCTCAGTAGAAGTTTTAGATTTAAAATATTATAATCAGTCTTAGCCTTCTTTATTGGCTTAATCAGGAAGGTCAGTAAAATTCTTGACCAAATTAGTTGCAATGAATAAGACAGGATTCAGGTAGTGAAAAAAGATGTAAGCAAATCTATAAGTAATACAAATAATGTAAAAAAGCAATTGTAAAAGCATAATAAATATGTAAATAATTAGCATTTTATTTAATCTTAAGTTAATTTTTAACCAAACATTTTTTGCAGCGTGTCTTTCTACCTACCCAGACTATGCGTAAGACTTATTTAATTAAACTGAAGAGACGAAGAAGGTATAATTTAGATGAAAGGTATAGACATTATAAGGTAGTAAAAGTGCAAAACCCGCCTCGGTGGCGTAGTTGGTTAACGCGCTTGTCGTGTTGAGCTCGACTGCTGAGGACGGGGAGATCGAGGTTCGAATCTCGGTCGGGTGAACTGGGGGTGGTTTTTCCTAAATGATTTTCCACTCTCCCTCCACGCAAATGCGGGTTCACTTCCTCTAATTCAACCTTCCCAATTCCTAATCCATTAGAGTAATTAGTACTTAAAGCGTATAACCCGAACGGGTAGTAAGACGCGGTGCTAAATATTATTATTATTATTATTATAAAAGTGCAAACATTTTCAGCAAAATTAGATTCAGTACAGCCTAACGGGGGATTTGAGCCCTGAACTTCCTGCGACAAAAAATCTGACTAAATGAATCTGAATGTTAGTATGCATGCTAAATGGTGCGGGTTATTTATTATATTTTAGTTTGAAACTTATTTTTAATTATTTTCGAGTAAATTATTTTTTATACTAATATAAAATTGAGTAAAGTGCATAAGCACATGTATGACACATAAAACAAGATAACTTTATAAAATATAAATTTAAAAAAGACGTAAATAAATTATTTAATTTCTTAAAAAAACAAACCAATTGGGGAATACCTTGGGCGAAGGCATTGTTTGAGGCGGCGCGCGATCTACAAGTTGGTCACTCCTGATCAATAGGGAGTATTCCCCCCTCCCCCCTGATTTCTCCCCAGACAAACCTCACAGGACCAATGATGTGTCATGTGATCACTGAAAGGACCCCCAAAAACTGAACCGAGCCTACAATGTCGTCGCTCATGGATTGATTAGGAAAGAAAAAAACCTTTCCTTTCCATCTCGTATCATAATTTACTGAACACCATAAGTAACAACCTTAACTCCTCACTATTGTGTTTAGTGGAAAACCCACTAAAGCCATTATGCACCCTACGTTTGCTTACCTTGTAAGGTGTTCTCTTGACAGATTACACAGCACACTAACCTTATAAGCTACACCATAGTGGGGCACCAAGAAAGGTATCTGGTCCCATTGTGTATTGGTCAGTGCACCTAGCTACGAATCTAGAGGTCTCGGTCTTGATTCCCAGCTGATACCTTGGTTATTTTATCTTATTTCAACGGTCACCAGGGGCTGATTAATTAGGCTTGAGAAAGGTTTAATACACCCACTGGCCCATACCTCCATATTCACTCTCATCACATCATTGCGGGTACGAATAGATAACCTCCATAGTTGTACCCCGGCCAACGCTCTGTGCCACTAGAGCGGCGAATATTCTACATACAAGCGCCCTAACAAGATCTCATGTACTTCGCGGTCAGTAATGCCATACGCTAAAAAATAAATAAAAAACCAAGGTAAGTTTTACTAACTTTCAGAGGAAATTGAATTTTAACGGTCTGAGTTAACAAATATTCTTTGAAAAATTACTTCCTAAAGTAAAAATATTATAGCAAAAGATGTCGAATATATTTTTCATTTAGTGAATGTGTAGGTTATTTTTTGTTTCACGAAATGATGTTGCTCTAAAAATACTTTTGTTTTAATCAGCGCATCTTACTACTTATTATGGTTATATACATATATATGATAATTACCCTAATGGAGTATGGATGAGGAAGGAGTCATTTTAGAGATAACCAACCCAAATTTGCGTGGAAGGTGAGTGGGAAACCATTTAGGAAAAACCACCCTCAGTACATCTGACCGGGATTCAAGCCCCAATATCACCATCATCAGCAGGCCAGTCTAACACGAGAATGATGCCTTGAGACCATTCTTCCACTGAAGTGTTTCTAGAAATACTTATTTTGTGTTTGAATACAAGATACGCAACACAAACAAAAAGTGTTATAGGCCAAAATATAGTCCTTTACTCAAAAATTATTTACACTTGTTTTATTAACAACTTTAGTAGTTGCCAGTAAAAAAAATGACTGTACATGGATTTAAATGTCCTAATTTTAATTGCATTTTCAGCCGTTAAGCTTGTTAAAACATGTTAGATAAAATGGGGGGAAATATAAGTTTATTTTATGAGATAATAAAATAATTGATTACAGCGTTTTAATTAAATAAATAAACCAATCTCCCTAGCTTTGTTAGTCATGTACATTTATGTGTAAACGTGTTTAGTTTTCTTCCACAAAATAAACTAAAGATTAAATTTATCTAGTATGCTTTCGAAGTCAGTGTTTGAATTAAACTATTTCCGGAATCGAGACTCTTTGATAAAACTATTTCCGACGTTTCGGCTGTCATTGCAACAGCTGTTTACAATAGATTTACTGATGCGGCTGAAGTCTGGAAGAAGCTTTACCTTAAAGTTAGATTACTTATATTATTGAGTTAACTTTAAAACTATACGCGCTGTTTAAAGAGTCGAACTCGCAAAATATCTACATGCTAGTGACGGGAGGTGTTGAGGTTCAAATCTCTACCAGGTGCAATGAAATTTGAATTCCACATTTGATTTGTCACTGTGGTTTACCATACCCTCTCCACGCTAATGTTGGGTCACTTCTCATGAACTACCGTTTTCATTATTTTCTTCCTAAATTATATCGTTAATAACAAGGTGTTTTAGTGTGTGCCGTGTATAAGGGCCAGTTTAATAGTAAAACTTAGTATACTTCAAGTGCGGCTTTATATTAGATACAGGACGACACCTACCTAGGCCAATCCGACACCTTAGCTAAGTCGGTAGAGTGTCTGACCATTGAGCTAAGGGTCCCGGGCTTTATTCCTGGCATGGTCAAAAATGTATAATTGATTAAAATATGGGTTTATCCTCAACCGGCCCTCTGTGGGGACAGTACCTTAGTCGTATCGTCTCAGTCCAACCAGTCACCACAGACAGCGAGTTGTTAAATTACAACTTAAAAAAGGGGTAATCACAAGGGACCTATTTTATTTAATTTTCAGCAAGCCCAACAACACCCTTGTCTTACCAGAGATATTATGGCTAAGTCTAAGGGACATAACCATGAGGCAGTCTGGGTTCAGACAAGAACAAGTGAAGGTAACAAATACTGCCCGAGGGCTCGTTTATTAGGATGATTATCAGCATCGAATAAATTGTACAATATGGTTTATCCAACTTTGATAGAAATCAATACTCGGGTATGAATAACAAAGTAATACTCCTCATAATTAAAGATGCAAAACAAAATATCATTATTTGACATTGACTGGGAAATCGTCCCTATTAAAAACTTAAAAGGGTACAAGTAATATACCTCCCTATGTGAATATAATGCTCTCAAAACTGTAAGTTAACATTTCCATCAAACTAACTTTTAATAGGTCTCGATGATAGTAGACATAACATATAAGATTAAAGTCATCTGACTGTTAACATTATAAATAACCTAATACTTAACATTTCCCATGAGATAGTAAACAAACCTACAAGAATTAAAGTCATCTGACTGTTAACAATATAAATAACCTAATACTTAACATTTCCCTCATTTACAATAATTTTCCTAAACTTCGCCATGATTTGAACCATGACCTGAAATATACAATGTTCATGGTCAAAGTTTAATTTCCCTCATTTACAATAAATTTCCTAAACTCCTCCAGGATTTGAACCATAACCTGAAATATACAATGTTCATGGTCAAAGATCAATTTCCCTTATTTACTTATGAATTTCCTAAACTCCTCCAGGATTTGAACCATAACCTGAAATATACCATGTTCATGGTCAAATATTAATTTCCGACCATAACAATAGCTTACGTTTAAGACGATCCTAGGGCCTACAATGCGCCCAAGTATTCCTTATATCTAACCAGCATCAAAGAGTGCCATTCATCGCGGGCCACAGGCCTATATTTGATTCTGCTCAGCGGGGGAAACTTGTCAGGAAAGAATTACATCATCGAGTCGTCACCAATATCCAATCACAAGGTCCCACTCTTCCACAGCGCAGTTGAGACTCACATAGCCACGGGGGTGGGGGTTACCACGGACGTCCGAGCCACTGATATCCACTTATAATTGCACTCTCGCGCATGCGCACTTCGAACGGATTGTCTTATTTTGGAGAAGATATGAGTAAGCGGCTGACTTCCCATTCAAAGTTTTAGGAAGTGCGTACAACAAGGTCGTTCCGTGGCGTGATTGTTGTTGTTGTACGAGACCTCGGCTTTTCTGGTGAATAGGGTGAGTAGAAAACTGTTGTTGGTGCCGGGTCAGTCTGTAGCCACGGTACAATCCTTTCACAATGATAAATTGACGACTGGGGACTGGTGGTTGTGCCTGTCCTAGTCTTAGGTTAGATTATAAGACATATGAAGCTACGACAGGCCTAGCAAACTGGTAATAGAAAAATATATATCTTTAATAAAAAATTGACCCAGGCCATAGGCTGAAAACAGTAATGGATGTAAGTAGAGTAACCTACCTAGACTAAGATTAAATGGGCCACTTTCATTCGAATTTAGTGTGTCGTCTTGTATTTGGTACCAAGCCAAACTTAAGTCGTACTCAATTTGATTATGAAACTGGCCCTTATCAAATGATAAGATTATTCGAATACTAATGTAAAGGGGAGGAGGAAGGTATAATCAGCCCCGAATTTAAGGGGGCTTCCACAAACTTATTTATGAATTTATGAACAACATTTTAACTAAAAACAAACTAAATAAATATGTATTTTTGTTTTGTTTTAAACAAATAATTTATTTATTGTGAGGATTAAAGTTCCTTGTAAAAATAATATTATTAATGTTGAGTTTTTTACCTGTATCATTGGCCAAATAGTTTAAGGCATCACTCTCGTGTTACACTGGCCTGTTAATGATGGTGAGATTGGAGTTAGAATTTTGCTTGGGTCTACTGAGGATGATTTATATTAAAGGGTTTCCTACTCTCCTTCCACACAAATGCGGATATATTACCTCTAAGATGCTTCCTACCCCAAACCTACCCCATTATAGAAATTATGTATGCGTATAACCTTAATAGGTAGTAAGAACATGTGATGGGGAAAAAATATGAGCTTTTAACGATTATTTTTTTAGATACAAAATTATTATGTTGAATCATTAGGCGAGGAGGGAGTACTTTATTATTGTTGGGGTCTCCAATTTTTACACCCCGGAGTCTCCGCAGCTCTAAATCCTGCCCTTGCTATAATGAAGCTAAAACGTACCCCAATTTGCGTGGAAATAGGTCTGATAGCCATCTAGGAAAAACACGTCCTCATAATTTAATATATTGAAAAAGCATTTCAATCCGAGCGTTAGGAACCAATGTTGGTCTGGATTTTCTAAACATTTTTTTCCCTAAAGTTTGAATATATGCGTCGATACATCGTTTATCATTTTACTCGCACTCTCTCTTGTTGGTATTTTTATAAATTTAATGAAATAGCAAGTGCATCAGATGTAAATATGGCTCCATAAAATGTCGGTTGCGGAGATTATCAATGTAATAATTGAACAGAATCACAGTACTCATCAGATAACCGCTCTTAGTGTGGAGTAAACGATACACACTCACAAATCATGTCATACGAAGCGCTACATTGTTCTAACACGTCTACTCGTAATTAATATTGAGCATCCAGTATAATAGGAATTTAAATTTTATTTCCAATCTACTTCATGAGAGTGATATTGCCAACACGCTTCAGAAATTTATAATATGAATCAATTATTAAATTATATCACATTCAACTATTTAATTAAAATCAAAATCCACGCATAGTATTATATAACAAATTTGGGTATATTTGTGACAGTTATTTAAAGTAGCTAAAATTGTATTTCAAAATATATAAGATAAAACTACTTTTAATAGAAAACTAAACCTATAATTAAATTAAAAGAAGTGGCTAATTAAAACAAACTTTTGTAGATTTGGTAGGTAGAGTGCTATTAATTCATATGTTAATTAAATTATTAGTAGACTATAAATTAGATCAATATATATGTATTTCAAAAAACATAAATATGCCTATATTCATATTCACAAGAAAAGTAGTTAATACAACAAACAAATTGAATCGAATTCTCTAAACACAATATTTAAGATGACGGCCATACGTACACAATATTTGCTCTTCTAGTGTCCGTTCAACTTTACACTTAAGAATAACAGAAAGGATTATATTATATGAGCATTATCTTAAACATTGGGAGAGTGACACTAAAAAAATATATATGAGAACTGGTGCCGTTGCATTTGTACAACATCCTATATATAATGTTATAAATAATAATAATCAAAAACACATATTTTAATAGCTTACCTATTATTATTATTATTATTATTATTATTATTATTATCAAAGCAATACGAGTATTATTAAATAAATATTTGAATAATTTGTATTTTTTATTTTTTTTAAATATTACAATAACGTTAAACTGTTACAAAAACATAGCTTATCATCAGCAAAATATTTGGTACATAGTAATAGATCCAAAACTACATTACCTAAAACTTTGTAACCTAATTTTTAAAATACCTAACAATAATAAAATGTATGTTACAGTTAGAACGTATTTTGAACAGAAAAACCCCCATTACAAACAAGATTATTTTAAAAAGTTAATTACTCCATTTTTTGTAGAAAAAAGACTTTTCTTCTTTGAGTTCCTTCCTTCAATTCGTATTTTTATGTATAGTAACGGCCGCACGTGAATAACAATCACAGCAAACTATGAAACGTGATAGAAATTTCAGACACGTGATATAATTTCACGAGGTATGCAATGTAGACATGCGGCAGCAATGAGCTAGACGTATGACATTAGGACTAGCGTCGTTGCGTATTCACAATACTCCTGCAT
This sequence comes from Timema shepardi, assembly GCA_902151425.1. NCBI lineage: Eukaryota > Metazoa > Arthropoda > Insecta > Phasmatodea > Timematidae > Timema > Timema shepardi. The sequence goes on along the minus strand of CABFVX010001511.1, from coordinate 57,570 downwards.
GGTGCCCGTATCTCAGAAAATAATAGTTTTTAAATTTTTGATGAAGCAGCAGGAACTAATTGAGGAATACTTGGAGGGTATCTGACCTAATTATTTCCTAACTTTAATTATAAACAATACAAAATTAAAGCTGTGGCGAAAATGAAACAGTGCCATTCACAGAAGATTAAATAAATCCTAAAATAGAACAGCCCTTAGTAGAGTTTATTAATGTTTAACAAACTGATATTAGATTTAATAAATAATTGTAAATGAACAATTGCAAACAGGATTACCACCTTATAAGGATACATAAAGTACATGGATAAGAGGTAGGAAAAAAGCATAACAATAAAAGGCCAGGAAATTGTTAAAAATAATCATCGGAATACTAATAATCGGGAACCGTAACAGTAGGTTTTTATCGGGGAAAAAACTAATTTCCTTTCAAGACAAATTGTTGTTCTTCTTGATGATGCATTGTGTACAAAGTACACTCATATATTTTTATTGTTTAAGGTCCACACCATTCTAATAGCAAAATATGTGTTTTAAAGGCTACTACTAAAAAAAAGGATCCTATCGTCAAAATATTCCTCATCATAATGCGATGACAAATAGAAAATGTATACTATCCTCACTCAGAGTAGTTTCCCGATTTAAAACGACCTAATAAGTAATAACAATACCAATGGGGATGCGGACAAAAGATATCTCATCCTATCTGGTTTGACAGTAACTGAAAGGTCCGGGTTCTAATCCCTAATTTGCGTAGTGAGGTGGTGTTTTGTTACCTACTTTTCCTCAACGAAAATGTGAGTACACTGTCTCTAAATTATGCCTTTCCCAAACTTTTTTTGTTACCACCGTGTCTCACAGCACGTTTGGGTAAAAAGCATCTGTATTAATCACTATAGTGCATCGGTTCTCAAAGTGGGGTACGGAGGTACCTTTCAGGGAGTACGCGAGCAACTCTCAATGGAGAGTTGGCAAAATATCAGGGGACCTAGGGAAAACCCTAATTGTTGGCAATTACAGTTATCTGGTTATTTACACCCCTCTTTTCTCCATATTTGCTCTCTGCTGAAGACCGATTTCTGAGAATTTTCATCCCTCTACCTGACCCCTTCTTCATTAGCGGTTTATTATGTCTTTCTCAACGACATTTCTCATAGTGGTTTTTCATCCATGGTGTATTAAAAAAATAAGTACCACAATAGGCTAAATTTGGAGTCGAACCTCCACTTGAAAGTTTCAACTGTACAACCAGATATACAAAATTGTGTCCAAGCCATGCAACCACACCCCTCTCGTTGAAAAACTTTGGGATTAATAATTTATTAGCTCCATAATTACAATTAAAAAGTTTGATATGAAAATATTGTGTTTATGTTTACTTTTTTCTTTATTTTGAACAAATTTGTGTAATAAAACAATGTTTTTTCAACTGATCATAACGATTCTCAATAAGAGATCATGTTAAAAGTTATAACTGTAGGATTCTCTCTAATTAGCTTTGTCACATTTGAAATATTTCGATTACGGATATTTTTCCCACTTGATTATATGGATCAATAATAGATCATATATTTAAAGCCTGTCATTTGGACTTTTTTTTTAAATCTTATAGTGGTTTTTCATCCATGGTGTATTAAAAAAATAAGTACCACAATAGGCTAAATTTGGAGCCGAACCTCCACTTGAAAGTTTCTACTGTAAAACCAGATATAAAAAATTGTGCCAAGCCATGCAACCACACCCCTCTCGTTGAAAAACTTTGGGATTAATAATTTATTAGCTCCATAATTACAATTAAAAAGTTTGATTTGAAAATATTGTGTTTATGTTTACTTTTTTCTTTATTTTGAACAAATTTGTGTAATAAAACAATGTTTTTTTTAACTGATCATAGCGATTCTCAATAAGAGATAATGTTAGGCTATAACAGTAGGATTCTCTCTAACTAGCTTTGTCACATTTGAAATATTTTGATTACGGATATTTTTCCCACTAGATTATATGGATCAATAATAGATCATATTTTTTAAAGCCTGTCATTTGGAATTTTTTTATCTTGGGGGTACATTAAACTCTTAGTCATGGCCAAGGAGTAGAATATAAAAAATGTTATAGAACCGTTGCTCTAATGCGTTAGTCATGAGGAAGATTCAATTTATAGGAAGTGTAACCGAATATGCGTGTAAAATAATTTAAGGAATAAAACACCCAGTACATCCAGCCGGAATACGAACCCCGACCTCTCCGTCATCAACAGTCCAGGCTATTTCTTGAGTGATGCCTTAGACCAGGGTTCCTAAACTTTTTAGACCGAAGAAGCCTTTGAACCATGAAAAATACATGCTGAAGACATCATAAGAATTTTTACATTAATAACGACAGTTAAATTTTACAAGTATAAAAGTATAAAACAAACAAAAACAACACATCTTCTGGCTCTGCAATTGGCAAATTTTCTTTATTAAGATTATTTTTATTGGAGGTATTCAACGTGCACTTTATAAACCGACTGATTATATCAGCACAAGAGAATTTCTATGAGCGAGATCGAAATGGTCTAGTTTATTTCCGGGAAAAATATTTTCGCATACAATCCAGTATTATTTCACATGCCACAATCAACATGGGACCAACAAATTTACTTCCCCTCCGAAGGAAATTGTGCTACTGATGTTTATCGCTCAAGAAGAGCCGACAGCTCCGGCTGGGTTTGAACCCACGAACATTGGGTCCTGAGGCGAGAACTTTACACCAAGACCACTGAGGTCAATCAGATTTGAAAACATTAGCTATCCTTAACTGATGCTATTTTATAGTGTGATAAAATAAATAATGGATATTTAAAAATTGCCTCACAAGGCCATGGGTTCCGCAAAGAACATTTTGAAAAACGCTGGTTTAGAAACCATTTGACCCCTGAAGCGGATCTCAACCCTATTATATAATTATAATAGTATAAATGTTAGGATAATCAGGGCGGGTAAAAATACGCTAAGCAAGGAAACATAACATATAAATAACACAATCTAAAGGCCTAAGCAATAAGTACAAGAAAATTGTACTCTATTTCAAAACATTTCTAGTTGAAAATAAAACGTTAATTTTAAATATTTTTTTCAGACATATATGACCACGTATACGAGTATTTAATCAAAGACACACTAATAATGTGGAGACTAAGACAGGCTCTTAAGCTCCTCTTCGCAAAGCTGTGCAACGCTTGTCGTGGAAAACAAGAGTGCCGTGAGAGAGAGAGAGGGTTTACAAAGGATCAGCTGATATATGCTCGGTTGGGCTGTAATTCATTATGGGAGGGAGGGGGCGGCTGGAAGGGAGTACAGGGCCTAATTAGAACAGCTCCATGCAGAGGAAAGCTAGGACGAGTTGGGCCAACGATTCAGAACATTCAGACATCAGGGATAGACACGTTGGGTGACCTGGCGGTCTAGGGGTAAAGTGTCAGACTTCTGTACCGGTGGTCTGGGGTTCAATCCTAGGTCACGGCATAGATTTATATGATTACCAAACCCTTCCTTCACCTCTGACAAGATATGTATTAGTCACAACTTGTGAGTGTGTGGAATGCCAGGCCTCCACCGTGGTTCAGATCCCACGTTAAACTGTAGAACTGTAGATCCTCCATTTCATCCATCTCACAATCACCCTACTATTCCACATTATCGTAAGTGCGTACAACCCGAACGGTTAGTAAGACGCGGTAATAATAATAATAATAATAATAATAATAATAATAATGCTGATTGACACGTTTACGCTATGAACCTATTTAAACAACACATGCAAATATACATCTTGTGATGATTTTTTTTTAAATTAGGTCTATAGTGGTATCTGACTGTATAAAAAAATAGTTTTACACTTTGATAATATTTTACCCCCTATTTTTTAAGTAATGTGTTGTATTGCCTGTTTGGGCTATGCAAATATTTTACTATAGTATTAGTACTATCGCACATCCCTAACAGCACAATTTAAGATGACATTTTAGAGAACCAAGATAAGATCAGTATTTTTAAAGTCTTTATGTCAAAACTTTTTTTTGTAAAAATAGATAAAATAATTCTTCAGTAAAAAAAATGTTTAATTTTATTCACATGGTGACGACTTCAACAGTTCTTGAACAGCTATCAAAGGTGTCATGGCATTTATTGACAACTATTTCTCTTAATTTAAAAAATTGGTCATCTAATACCACTATGCTCATAACAGATATTGAAGATCTGTTGATACCAGAAGGTGAAGATAATTACACTCTATGTTTCTTTTGGAGCAATATTTTATTTATTTTAGCAAAAAAAAAGTTTTTACTATGACAATTGCAAACACACTGGCCATTTATCGCGTCCTTCAAATTCCCACCTAAATGAAGCTAAGGGTGTTCTATTCTCACTTAGCTACACATCGGCAAGTATTATTAATCAATAAAATAAGCTCAATTGGTCAAATTATTTTTGATTCGATTGAAATTCGTATTAATTTCAAAAAACATAAAATAATTTTTCACTGTACAATTGTCTGTTGGTCTGTATGTATGTAAATATACGTAAACACTCTATACCCCACAAATATATATGAATAATTGCCCTCAACCTTTTTGTATTAGTTTATTTTATAATTAAGATAGAACCCTTTTCATTTATTATCAGATTATAGCTCCAATGAAATTCACTAGCAATATTCCGGTCATTTAGCTGCTGTAAATATATATTTTTTTTTTCATTTTTGATTACGCTATGCCATTTGGGTCTCCAAATACCCTTTTATCCAAATTTTGTTTTTAATATTTAGTCAATCGGAACTAAAAAGAATCCAATTTCTCGGGCTAGGATCAGAAGTACAAATCCCCGAACCTTTTATCGTCAAGGATGTAGATTTTATTCATCCTTCAATATATGATAATCCAGTTTGTTTTTTGTTATGTAACGATGGCAGAACAAAATTCCCCAAACAATGCCGCTTCTAGAAAATAAATTACCAAACGAATCCCCACGTAAGGTTGCAATATAAACGTAGAATACTTGTTCAGAATAATGTTTAGCCTTTACTCCTCTCTATTTTCCTTATTTTATTACATCATGTTTGAACACCTCTATGGATTATCTGCATTTATTTTTCTAATGAAGTCGGGGTGATAGAGGTTTAATTTAGCGGAAACATACTCGAATTTTCATGGGAGGGAATGTGTCAAACAATTAAGGGGGGGGGGGCAACCTAGTAGGCCCGGTTGGAATTTGAACTCTTACCTCCTAGTCATTGTCAATCTCGTCTATTGCGAAAGTGACGCTTTAGATCACACGATTATTTATGCGGTTCAAAAAATAGTAAATATATGAATTAGGTATGGGTATTTTAATGTAGTGTATTAGTTAGAGTTAATTTCGATTGTAAATCGTTTGAAGTGGAATGGAAAAGGACGCGAGAAAAGTCCAGTATTTTTGCCGTTTTTATTGCAAAATAATTTTTCGCCCAAAATAAATAAAATATTTCTCCAGTACAAACATAGAATTTAATTTTCTTCACATATTGTCCTCAAAAGTCTTGAATATTTGTCAAGGGTGTTCTGGAATTTAATGACAACTTTTTCTCTTCATTATAAAGTGTGTTAAATAGTACCGCCATGCCTATGATAAATATTCAGGAACTGTTGATATCAACATGTGAAAAAATTAAACTCAATGTTTGTAATGGTGCAATGATCGATTGATTTTTGCCAAAGACGTTTTGCCATAAAAACTGCAAAAATACCGTCCCTTTTCTCTGGTCCCCTTCCATTCCATCTTATCACCCATGAAAATAAAATACTATTCCACCTGATAACCCGTGACCATAATATACTAATATACAGAATTTAAAACTCAAGTGTGAACCCGAAACATTTCCAAGACTCTGTTGTTTACTCTTATTGATCCCTGCTCTGTTAGCGCTGACGTAGTTAATTTGTAGCTAGGATACCTTTGGGGGTACTGCTTTATTATTAAATTTTAATTGCTATTTCCTTCCTCTAAATAAGCCATACTATAGAGAGAGCGTTGTATTCAAGATTCGCAGAGAAGTGGTACTGTAGATATAAGTTTTTAAACTTTTGATAACAAAACTAGTAAACTACCCTTAAATAAGGTTTACTCATATAATAACACAAATTATATGGTTAATCACAATAATCACTCTTTATGTATGAATTTCAAACCAAATTGTTTCACATATGTTTACTAAAAAAATCAAATTTTCAAAGATAAATTATTTGTAAACTACCCTAAAATTATTTGTTATTTGTACAAATAAAATCATATTCCTAATCATCATGAAAATTGATTCAAATATTCCCATTTTGAATTCAATCTTCAAGGCCAATTACCAAAACATTCCAATTTTCTATAATTTGTTGTAACTAAACTATCATTTGATTAATTTATTTGAGATGAATAAAGATATATAATTGAGATGTAAAATAGTCTCCCGATACAATTTTTTTAAATAAATTGCTAAAGCCATTTTTTTAAATATTCAAATTGAAAAAAAAAATATCAGTAAACCATCCATAAGAAAATTTCCCCCCAAAAAACAAGTATACAGCATTATTTTTCATGTTAATGTCAAACACTCCCAAGATAAACACTTTGAGAAAAATTATTATAGGCATTTTCAAAATAATTTGAATTGTTAAAAATTACCTCTAGGTAGTCGACTCTTTATCAAACTCTTGTCCAAAACCAATTATAGGCCCTACAGCCATATTTGCCATGACAAACACACCAAATTTACCCATTTGGAACCAAATTGTTAAAGTCATTTGTAAAATATTTCAAGTTTAAAAAAAATCAGTCATCAGTAAACTACATATAAATGAGATGTTGCCCTAAAAACAAGCATGAATTGTTATTTATTATGTTAAACACTACCGAGATACCCATTTGGAACAAAGTCGTTAAATCCATTTGTAAACATTTCAAGTTTTTTAATAATCAGTTTTCAGTAAACTAGACTTAAACGAATTTTTGCCCAAAAACAGTGGCGTCTCGTGTATAGGCACTGCGTAACTGCAGCACCCCGTATGTCCACTTTATATTATCGATAAAATTTAATATAATGAGTTCTTTTTTCTTTAATTCTCTCTTTATTTTTGTAATACTATATATATTCCTTAAGCTTAGTGTCAGTACTTGAGTAGCCATCCCCCAGTTTATGAAAAAGATACAAAAATATTTGTATGGAACTGTGCGATTCACAGTGCCGGCTCTGGCGTGATGGTGGAAGGTTTTTTTACTCAGCGTGTGTTGTGCTTAAAAACCGTGTACCATATTCTTGAATGTGATAAAGTGTAGAAGAGTGTAGAATTAGATTATAATTCTGCTTCCAGCTATTCTATTTGATTCAATTTTTTCGATGCTTTTATTTAACAGAAAGACTAAATGCACTTGCAGTACTTTTAATGGAGAAAAATTTCCTCAATTGTCATCCAGAGATCAAGGAGAAAATTATTGTACTTTTTGTGCAAATTAAAACAAGAAGAATGGATTTCATTTTTAAATGAATAGATCAATCTTGAACTGTGACAATTTGAGTTAAAGTAGGTAAAACATTTTTTTTGTTAATATTTTATCAAGTTCCTGAATAAATTTTCTTTTTATACATGCTTTTTTCCTTTTACACAATTTTAAAACAAAGGCTAAGACATTTCTGGAGCAGCACCCCCACTAATATTATCTACGAGGTGCCACAGCCCAAAAACCAATTATATAGTGTTATTTTTTAATTCAAACAAATCCTAGATATGCACTTTAAACTAAATCATTGGAACCATTTTCGAAAAATGTGTAATTTAAATATAAATACTCATCAGTAAACTACCTTTAGTTAAAGGACTAGGGTAGACAAAATAACTGTGGTATAGTCCTATAACATATAGATAGTTTGAATTAACCATCACACTGTGCCGAGGTGTCATGTGGCTATGTGCAAATGCCCTGAGATAAGCGTAAGCCGATACCAATGTAACCCTTTGTTCATGAATCAAGACTTACTTGGTATTCCCACTATTTAAAATAAAGACGAACATCACAATTAAGAGGGTGTGTATCTACATTTGTATGAAGGGGAAGTGGGGAAACAATTAATAAAACACACCTCGGTATCCTCAGCCTAAATTTGGACATTGCCACACCTTTAATTAGAAACCAAGCAGAGATGCTTTTTTTTGTGTGTGTACCCACAAATCCAGGTGCCTCTTTGTTTGTAAACTTTAATTCTAGAAGTAAGACCAGTTTACTAACTAGCCAACTCTCTGACCTTATGAAACTCAAAAGCTTATGGACATTAGAAAGTAAGCTCGTCATTCGAACTATCCTTAAACACTTACATCAAATCCTAAACCTGACACCCAACCTCATTCAAATCCATTTTCATGTTACTACATTAATAAAATGGCAAAGCTTACTGTAAAAGAAACTTTTCTCAATATTGATTTTTGAGAAAGTTGTATACTATTTGTAAACCCCCTCATGTTGACCCACAGTAATAAAACCTGCGTCAGTGACGCGAGTGAGGGGGTTAGAGGTGGGCTATCACCTTAAGGCTAGACGCGTCTCCCTTCAAGACAAGCAAGACACCTCTAGTAACCCAATTAGCAGCGCTAAGTTATTTACTGGGGGTTGGATGGCACGCCAGGCAGCCCTTGATATTGGGTTCAAGCAGCTTACACCGGTGCTTTCGTAAAGGAGGAAGCAAAGTTCGAGGGACAAGTCTCCAAACAAGGGGTGACAATACTCAAGTCAGGCAACCCTCTTGGCCGATAGCACCAATACGTTGGCCCATCAACAAATCAGGAATGACAGACACTACATAGTCAGGTTACTACTTCTTTTTCTAGAGAGTTGAGACGATGGTTCTATCCTCACGGGTTGATCAAATTTCTAGCGACAAATCCACAAACCAGGGTTGACACTCATACAGTCAATCCACCCTCTTGGTCGAGAGCGCCAAGACAATGGGGGTCAGACATATCTAAGATACTATATTACTATGTAAGTCCGGTGGTGGTAATATTTACTCTTCACTTAGGATGCATAGTCATAGGTTTAATTTTACAAAAAGCTCTTCCCGTAAGTAAATATCTTAAATTATATGTTAATTATGATACTAATTATAATATAACTAAAATAATGAATCGTATAATAAAACCAAGAAAATAAATGTTTAAATCATTATCCTGAGCTTTTTAATTTAACTTGGACAGTTCCACTAATTCTCTATAAAGCCAATGCGCCTCTAAATTGACTATCCTAACCTAATCGTATATTTCAAGATTATACTATCCGATAAATAAAGATTAATTAACTCAATAAGTTGTAATTAAAGGTATGAATCATATGAATCTTAAAAATCAGTCATATTTATAAAAACTCTATGAAACTGTAGCACACATTCGATGGTATAGCTATTAAGTGTATTTATAGCCTTCCTAACACACTAACGTAGTAGGTAACTGAATTTATTATTAGAGCACAGATTTTTGTATTTACATATTTTAATCCTGCCATTTAAAAACGCGAAAAGCGAGATTTCAACGAATTAGGTCATTTGAGACTTTATTTTCAATTTAAATTTTACATATTTGACTTGATTCAACTATTTTAGAATGTTATATAAAATTACAAATTTTGTGCGTTTTTTTATCGTGGTGTTATTTTTATGTCTTACTAGGGAATAATATTTATAAAGTTGTGTTATTAGTTGTAAAATCAATAATTCTTGGATCTGATTAACTTATTTTACCCTTGTTTTTGGTCGGTAAAATATATTGATTTAAAGCGGCAAGGCATTTGGCGGAAACAAAACCCAAAATCATAAAAGAAAGAGTTATTTGAAGTCTTGTTAAAATAATACGGTGTGTAGAATGACTTCTGAAAAACAAACAAGACCAACTATATATATGTGTTTAGATAAAATCTGTCAAAATCAAACATTTAAACTCGGACCGAAAACTATAATTCTAGGACACTAGCTTTAAAAAAATCTCTAGTGGTCTGACGTTCACTTGTTTTTAAAATGTTGGCAAACATAGAGAATTCATTGCAAGTGTGTGATTGGTATGATTTCTACAATCAGTTATGATCAGATCAGTTATGTCATTTATTTGAAGTCTCTAAATTAACGGAAAGTTTAATGGGTGTAAAACAAACTAATAATGGACTACAACTCGATAAATAATTTGTACTTGTGTTTATTTAGATTAGTGTTTTTCTATTACTCCCTTCAGATATTTGTAGCTATAAAACTACATTTCAAGTCAATAATAAATATATTTGTGTATGTATCATGAACGCGAAGAAAGAAAAATTATTCAATTCTTATATATTTTCACAGTTACATATTTTACTATGTAATTTAGCTGATTTTATTGTAAAATTTTGTAGATTAATATTACATAAAAATCCAGGATTTATATATTATATAGCTTAAACGGATAGGGAGAATCGGCAAAAAATAAAACGGCAATGGACTCTAACATTATTATTTAAAAAAGTTGTGCGTCTTTCTACTTGACTGCGCTATCCCCCGTATTTTTCCTTGTCTGGGATAGCTGCATTATAACTACGCTATAGGGTAATGATGAAGAAGGTGGGATCTATAAAATGTACCCGAAATTTTGTGGGTAGATAAGGGAAACTTTAACGAAAAACCACCCTCAGTAATGTGTATGCACGGCTAGGATTTGAGCCTAGATCTTCCCTTTATCTGCAAATTAAATTAGATGAATGGCATTTATTATACGTGCCCACCGATGTACAGTAGCTCCATGGCTTCTTTGGTGATGACTGACAGCTCACAGCTGTCTTTTGACAGTCAACATTTAGGTATATACCTAAATGTTGACTCTCAGAAGTGACAGCTGCTAGACACATGTTTTTGCAGATCATATGGTTCGACATAGGGATACATAATTTGGTCTGGTAACTTTACAAAGCCGTCAGATGTAAGCTGTCACTCAGCACCAAAGAAGCCATGGGGCTACTGTAGCTTGCAAGTATGTTGATAAAATGATAATGATTGGTAATAATAATAATAATAATGAAAGTTTGAGAAGTTAATTTTATCATTCATGTTTAGTTTGACTTCGTAATACCGTATCGAAACGCACCACATTCACTTCAATATCTAATTTTATGAGAAATGTTTCTACTTATGGCACAAGTAGTGGCAATTTCAAATGTCACAGTCAGAAGTTTTCTTTCCCAAAGTAATTTAAGGATAATCTCATCACACGTAACTACAGCGTCTTGGAAATATTTACAAAGTTCTCTTTAAAAAAAGTGTTCTTAATTAAGAGAACCTCACCCAAATTTTACTTCATGAAGCCCAACTTTTAAATGAGTTGTTATTGGACCGAGCTCGTGTAACTTTTCGAGACATTTCGAGACCAAAATGTATACGTTAGGAAATGTTATTTTGTGTGGAATTAATAAGGTGCTAGAAGTTGGATTAGAGTATTTTGGATCTGCAGTGTCATTGCTCCCAAATAGTACAAATTAGAGCATGCAGTCACAGCTATGTTTTTTTCAACAATAAATAGTATATTTCAAAATTTTATAATATTTAGCAAATACCAGTTACGAAGTATTAAATAAATTAGTGGAGGAATGTGGTAGATAGTGTTTTGAGAACGAAGACCCCCCCTCTATAAAGGAAGTTTAAAGAATACTTTAGATCATTTTTTGAACATGGGCTATTTAAAGGGGGTATTCATGCCAAAATACGAGCACTGAACTCAACACCATATCATAGGTCCCTTCACCACTTTCATCGTAGGACGTAAGTAGAAGGGAAATGTTAGCAATGGTTAGCCGTGTTATTTATTATGGATTAAAAAAATGTAAACGTTTTTTCATAAAAGACTCAAAGAAAAACAGGGTCTGTTTATTTAATATTATTTGTAAATAAAAATTGTGTACGAACTGGACCGTCCATATTCAATTTTGCCGGCGAGAAAGTAGGTATAGGAACGATATGGACAGTATGGAAAATGTACTACTGATAACTACTTTAGGCTACTACCCTTTCGGTGTGCAGGCGGACATCATGTCAGACTAATCTATCTTCGGGTATTGAAGTTTTTTTTATCTCAATGGTTTCCTAAACTCCCTCCCCGCAAATTTGGGTACATTTCCTATAGGGTTAATATCCCTAATACCTACCTCAATACCTTAGTTAAAATTTGGTTTATTTGGATAGGTAGTAAGACGCGGTGGGTTAAACCAACATCAAAAATTATATTTCCAGTTACTTCATTATGGGTATAATTATCTTGTAACTTGATTACATCAAGAATATGTACTTATCACATTATGTCTGGAAAAAAAATTAGTTTCCCAGGTAAGTTATTTTGAGCGGCTGCTTTTCATTGCCTTAAAGGATGTTCCTAAATGCTGGTATATTTGTGTGAGTACAAGAGTAAACGTACCCTGGGTCGAGAGCGAAGGGCAGGTTAGCTTGGCCAAGGCGCTTTAAACTGGAGGACAAAGAGAAATCGATTTCCTACTGAACAAAACATTGAATTCTGTTTGGTAGAGAAACATATTATTTAAACACAAGTTCATTTTCTTAATCGACTTCTCACTTTGTTTCATGCTTTCATTCAAATCTTTTCTCTTTAGACTGGGAGTCAAAATATTTTTACCAAACTCTTAGCAAATTATATTTTTATGTGGGTTGATACATATGTATTAAAAGTTTATAAATTCTCTTTTATTTTTCTGTATTGATGTTTCCATTATCTACGCCTTTCACCATCGGTTTTGGTTATACGCCAAGTTATGATTAATATTATAACCTTGTTATTTAATATGACCCATACAAACTAATTCTAGGGTGTCAACTATTTGAAAAAGGAATTCATTATCAACAGATTTAAAAAGATTTCAACCAAAATCGGTAGACACGTAGTAGGTCTACACCCATAATGGTTGGATTTATCAATATAATTGACACAAATGAATTAGATTATACATTTACACAATTTTTAAAAGATCTAGAATTTTTTTGGATGTATCCAGTTTCAATGAAACCTGATTTTTTAAGAAAGTATTTAAATCTTGTGGCTTTGCTTATTTAGCTCACAATGATTGGAGAGTTGCAGCAAATGAATAACAAGATTGATGATTTAATGGTATTATTATCACCACGTCTTACTACCCGTTCGGGTTATTCGCACTTACGCTAATGTGTAATGGTAGGGCGATTGTTAGATGAAATAGAGGACCTACAGATTAACGTGGGATTCGAACCATGGTGGAGGCCTGGTATTCCACACATTCACAAGATGTGATTAATACACGTTTTGTCAGAGGTGAAGGAAGGGTTTGGCAATCAGATAAATTGCTACCGGGACCAAGAATTGAACCCTGTACCCCCAGCACAGAAGTCTGACACCTTACCCCTAGACCGCCAGGTCACCAATGATTTAATGATGATGGTGACTACACTAAGAATATCCAAATTAAACAAACTCTTATTTTGATATAAACAAATTCTAGCATATTCGTAAAGATCGCTTAGCACGTTAATGTCAGATAACTTTGTTTCTACGATCCACAATAACTATCCATGATATATGTCCAATGTTGTTTTAAAAGTTAATTATATAAATAAATTTCTTCCGATTTTACCAAATAAATTACTTAATACAATAAATTAAACCAGAACAGCTGTTTTAGTTAAATTTAAATGGGTGATTGGTTGAAATCAATAACAAATACTAAATATTTAAAGCATTATATGGGACGCGGAATAATTGTCAGATTCACCTAGTTTGGTTTTCCAGGTGATCGAGAGGACTGGGTTATAGTATCGGAAAGGTATACTGAGGGTGTTTTCTTCCTAAAAAATGTCCTTTAATCTCTACAAACAAGTGATAGTACATTTTTTTAGTCCTACCTTCCGCCTCACTATACCATTAGGGCGAATAAAATGCGTACAGCCCGAACAGGTAGAAAGATGGGGTTTGAAAACAAAACAAAAACACAAAACAATCAAATCAGTCCTTTTTCCATGAATGTGACTACCCAAAACCACTTAACTACGAGAAGGGGATACTTTCCATTTCCATCCAAACTTATATTCGCTGTATTCAATTACCGTCGCGTGATGTAAAAGTCAATCAACTGTTCACTTAACTTCTCACGCCGGAGGCACGTGCAATATCAAAATTTTACGTCCATCCCGTCTATGCTTCGACCGTGCGTCTCTTTTAACGCGTCAACTTCTCAAAGAATAAAATGAAACTGGACAGGTGCCTCTCGGGTGTTGGTCCCTCACAATGAGGCGGAATCAAGGGAGGTCCTCCTCTTTTTTTTCCCACCCACTGCACAGCAAATTCTAGCTGGAAAATTGACTTATAAAGCGACCAATATAAAGTGATGAAATATTCAACAGCTCAAGAGGGAAGATAGAAAAGACGAGTGTAACAGCCACATTCTGATGAGGTCTAAAGGTTCCGACGAGCGTTGGGGCCGAAATATTGAGGAGATTATCCACACGGCTTATTACTAGCGTGACCTGCATCGGTGGGCACGTGGACAGACGGACTAAAATGTCATACACATCTAGTCTGGTATTCCTGCGACGGTGAAGTCTCCTAGAGGTATTATATCATAACTCCCAAGGTTATTATATATGTCACAATCGACATGGGACCGACGGCTTTACTATCTCTCCAAAAGGAATTTGTGTTACGGATTGTTATCTATCAAGAAAAATCCGTCCATGCCAGCTGGGTTTGAACCCACGAACATCGGGTCTTGGGGCGAACACTTTACCCCAACACAAGTTATCACAGGTAGTAAGAAGCTGTGGTAAATATATATATATATATATATAAAAGTTATCGTCAACAGGTACTGTGTGCTGTAAAAAGGGTACAGAGTAGATGCCCAAATAACAAGATCTTAACAAAGATTAGTGTTTGCAGTTGCTAGGATAACCACGAGTGTAGTCTACAGTATATAGGTCTTAACAAAGGGTAGTGAGTGCCATTGCTAGGATAACCACGAGTGTTCTTAACAATGGGTAGTGAGTGCCATTGCTAGGATAACCACTAGTGTAGTCTACAGTATATAGGTCTTAACAAAGGGTAGTGAGTGCAATTGCTAGGATAACCACAAGTGTAGTCTACAGTATATAGGTCTTAACAAAGGGTAGTGAGTGCCATTGCTAGGATAACGAGGGTAGTCTACAGTATATAGGTCTTAACAGAGGGTAGTGAGTGCCATTGCTAGGATAACGAGGGTAGTCTACAGTAGATAGGTCTTAGCAAAGGGTAGTGAGTGCCATTGCTAGGATAATCACGAGTGTAGTCTACAGTAGATAGGTCTTAGCAATGGGTAGTGAGTGCCATTGCTAGGATAACCACGAGTGTAGTGTACAGTATATAGGTCTTAACAAAGGGTAGTGAGTGCCATTGCTAGGATAACCACGAGTGTAGTCTACAGTATATAGGTCTTAGCAAAGGGTAGTGAGTGCCATTGCTGGGATAACCACGAGTGCAGTCTACAGTATATAGGTCTTAACAAGGGATAGTGCGTGCTATTATTAGTGTGTCCACGAGTATAGGCTACAATTGATAGATCTTATCAAAGAGCAGTGTAATTCCCCAGGACTTGCAGAGCAATATTACACCATTACCGACCACCTTTTGCTTGTCTTCATTAATTATATAGACTGTCCCATTAAAATTTTCAAGCTGTGTTGGAGAGATAATTGATTTTGTTTTGCTAAGCCCTAAGAGAATGTCTAATTTTTCCACAAAACTATTTGTGTATAATGTAAATATGATATATTTATGCTAATTAATGTAATTAAAAATATTTCGTTTAAATAAAATTTATGTAAATATAAGACATTTATAGTTTCTTGTATATTTTAGAATTAGTTGTAAATTGTGGTATTAATATATTTAATAATTTTTTTTTTTTTGAATTTTTATTTCCCTGCCTTCTAATATTGTTGTATATTAGTAATAATTCATATGTTAAGTTGGTAAGCTTATGAAATGTTATGAGTGACGTAAAAATATACTCGGTGTAATATTGTAACTTCTTAAATAAGTAGCACAATAAAAAGCTACTCTGATATCAGCTGAAATAATGGCTTAGTTATTGTGTAGCGGTCCAAACAACGATCATTCTGAGATATTTAAATTAATTGGGTAGGAATGAGGAAGGTATAAATGAGAGGAAATATATCCAAATTAGCGTATTTGAAGAGTGGGAAAAAATTTATTAAAAAAACATCTCTAGTACACCAAACCGGGATTCGAAACCCGATCTCCTCCAGCATCGGCAATACAATCTAATATGAGAGTAATGCCTTAAGCCATGTGACAACAGATGTTGGTTATTTCATTGTTGATTATATGATGCGCAAAATTTAAATTCACTAATAAATTAAAATTATTATTTGATTGATTATAAATAAATATTTTACCCGCTTTGGTGGCCGCATAGTATAACGCACACCTCTCAAAATATACTATATTGGCCATGATGGGGATAACGTGGTTCGATCCCGGTCGGTTATACTGAGGTTATTTGTTTTTCTATAAATAATTTACCTCTTTTTCTCTCCACAAAAATTTGGGTACACTTCCTCTAAATTTACCCTCCTCGTCCCTAACCTATTAGCGTAATTAGTACATTAGTGTATAAACTTGATGGGTAGTAGGACTCAGTGCTAAATAAAAAAAATTAGAAAACAAAACATGGATTAAGACACAAATACAAATTGGCGAGAGGTTTACACACTTCTTCAATGTATGGTATACATTAAATTTTATCTTGTCTTTTTCCTCGCTTATAGCGCAATTAATTTTAAATTAAGGAATAAATATTTGTATATTGATACATTTCAACTTTTATGTCATTTTAAAAAAGTTACTTAATTTTAAAATATTTTAAAATTTTCAATCCAAAGTGTTATTTAGAAAAATATGAGTAAAGAGAGAAAATAGGATTTTTTAACTAGTATTTTTGTTAAATATATATATATATTTTTTTTGCAAAGCAGCATTTTTTTTTCTTTTTCCCCGCCCCACATAAACCATCCAACCATTCAAATCTCTTCAACTGAAGCCTTGACACGTGTAGTTTGTACTGTAAACGTATCATTAATCAAAAGCCTTCACAGTGTCAACCGACAAACAAATGCTGATTGCACGAAGCGACTCTTTAACAATTCCACCACGACTTGGGAATCGCGTTCAGCTAAAGAATTCAATTAAAAATACTACAAATCATTAGTTGCAGGTACACTCTGTGACGGAATTACTCAAACACTTTGCAACGCGGCATAGAGCTGACACGTCAGACAATTTGCAAGGGTAGTTACGACACTCAAAATATATAGTTTGTTGCGTGTTTTTTTTCCACCTTGTCTTACTATTCGTCCGAAATATACATATTTTAACTAAAGCAATGTTGCCATTATTTTATTACTAACAAATTCCCTGTGTTTCCAGGTTTTATTTCTAGACCGCTTAGATTGACAAAAATATTTTTTTTATCATTATTATTATTATTAGCACCGCGTCTTACTACCCGTTCGGGTTATACGCACTTACGCTAATGTGTAGTGGTAGGGTGATTTTGGTAGGGTGATTGTGAGATGAAATGGAGGACCTACAGTTTAACGTGGAATCCGAACCACGGTGGAGGCCTGGCATTCCCCACTTTTTTTATCAAACTTTCTAGCGGTAAGTCACTAACTATTGTTTAAAACAGGATGATTTAGGATTGATGGGTGGCTTAAGACGCTACTATCACATTAGACTAGACTGCCAATGATGGGAAGATCAAGGTTCAAATCTCGGTCGGGTGTACTGATAGTATATTCGTGTTTTCCACGAAAATACGGGTACACTTCCTTTAAATATAAGCTTCCTCCTACCTAAATCAACTAGCGTAATTAGTACATAAGCCAAACGGGTAGTAGGATGCGGTGCTAAAAAAATTGGTGGGGAAATACATCTACTGTCGCTTCACAGCCCTGATTTAAGGGATAATAAGACATGTTTAAATAAGCGTGTTTAATTCTCTAATCCAGTTTTTCGTTCATATAAAAACCTGAGATTTTAAGATTTCAGTTAAATGCCCCAAATTAACAAATATTCCAATATTTTTACTATATTTTGAAAAGTTACCCGTGTTTTCTTGGTTTCTTACCGACACACACACACACACACAAAAAAACTTGTTTTTCCCTGGTTCTCTTGGATTTCCAGGTAAGTGGCAGCCATGTCACGCTAATGGGATAGTAACAACTTAGATATAATTTAGAGGAAACGTACCTGATGTTGCACAGTGATATCAACAGCTGTTGAATATCCTTCGAAGGTATTCGGGAATTTGATGAAAACATTTTCTCTTAAATTAAAAAGTTTGTTATTTAATGCCACTATACTCATAAAATATATTCAGCAGCTGTTTATATCACCATGTGAAGAAAATTAAGCTCCATGTATGTAAATAAATTCGATTTATTTTGACAAACAATGTTTTGCTGTAAAAACTGCAAGAACATTGGTCTTTTCTCGCATAATCTATCTCCTCACCTTAATGTTCTGGCCTCTGGTTTCTAAGTTGTTTCTGTAATTATATTTAGGATTAACCACCGACAGGCATCATTAGAGTTCTAGAACAAATTTTAAATAAAAATTGAATAACATAATTTATGTTTTTGCATCTCAAATGCGACATTTTATCAAATCTCAAATATTCTTTAGGACTAGAGGGTCCTTTCCCTATTGCAAATTACATATAGGAAGAGGATTATTAACATAAAGACACGTAGTAAGTATAGGTATTAAACTATATTAAAATTTAAGTAAGCAGTAATAGGAGGACGAAGTCAGATCTTGGACGATTTACTGACATTTTGTAATTTGGTTGCAACATAGTATAGATATGTGGAGGACTTGGCGCAGCGTTGTGTTTACAACTAAGAAGAGGATGAAATGAGATAAGTTTGTTGATTCATTTTATTTTAACAGTCCACAATACAAAATGAAATTTTTAACACTCTCTATTGTGGCAGGAGGACATGTAAAACAATAAAACTATAGTAGAATTTTGGTAGTAAGATTTTTTTTAGAAAATATAAACCTATTCATTTGCGGTCAATGTTGATAATATTTAACTTTATTACTACTATATATTATTTGGCATCAGTATTATTACATATTATTTATTATCAGTATATTACATACTATCTATGAAAAGTGAGAGTTGCAGATCATGTAGCTTTACGTATAAATATGTATTCATTGATTTAGTAGCTTTAATAACTGTCAAAAAGTTATGTCCTATTTAAATCACACTATATAATATTGTTTCAGTTATTGTAAAAATGAAGTGATTTTCACAAACACTAGTCTATTAAATCTCGAACTTACAAATAATAGTTCATAATTTATATTTAACCTAAAGTGATTTTTTGTCACATACTTATTCTAAAATAGATTACGAACATTCGTTTAATCTAAGAGAGACAATATTAACGACATTACTTACCTAGTAATTTCGAAGTCTAGATGTGCTAAACACTTTAAGAGCTGTCAAACTTAGGAGCCAGTTTCAAAGAACACTTCCTCTTTTTTACTATTTGCTGCTGTACAACATTGATTTGCATTTCAAAATTATCGATTTCTTATTTCATTTTCTAGATAGGAATTTGCTTCCATGGACATTTTATGTATGCAGAAAGATTCCTACTAGTAACTTTAGAGAATAAACCAAACAGCCTGAACTGTATGAGGTATCAAAAAATCTGTGTACAAAAAATCTACTTAAATATAATTATTTTTAACAATATAGGATTCTTTATAGAATTATTTAATAATTTGTGTTCTTTTGTTTCAAAGTTATACTTATGAAAATTGCCAAATAAAACGAAAATACATTAACCTGATTTATAAATCCTACCTTTATTTGCCGCAACGTCGCATGAAGACAACCAAGCGTCAAGTGTTGATAATATTATGTTTGTAGCAGAATGAGCCTGTTCATAAATAATCTATCTCGTTATGTATCTCCTGAGATCAAAATCAAGGCTCTCATCTCAACAGTATGCCTCCCTGACCTTGAGCCGCCACGGTTGAGATCGTTTTCTACAACTTCTCACCCCAAAATACAAGAGACAAGCTCCCATCTAGTTGATAATAGGTTTAAGGGTTGGCTAAGCTGTGCCGCGGGGCATTCCTGTTGAGTGTAATGCCTATCGACCGCCATGCTGGATAATTCAACTCGGTTAGGACGTCACTAATAGAAAAAGTAGTCATCAAAATAGAGTTTAAATAACATAACGATTAGGAATCACCAAATATGTAGAAAAATATCCACCTCCAATTGCATTTAACACCGTTGTACTCAGATGTCTAAAATACTTTAGAGTGTTTTTTTTTATATGAGCACTAAAGCAGGGGCGGATCCAGATCATTTTCATAAGGCGGTCATAATTATATATAACATAGTTACTTACGATGTTAGATTTATGTTTGAAGCCATTTAATAGTTTCTCATTCATATTCGATCTTATATATGTTTTAAACCATGTTCATTTTCTCCAATCTTTTAAAATCAGATAGTTTTTATAAGCTATTTGGAGTGGCCCTCCTTCAACAATTTTTTGAAAAATAGTTCACACTAGAAACTATGAGTAGTCTTAACCTTGATTTTTTAAAATTAAATTCTTTTTTAAGCCCCTAGAAGCTATTTAGAGTGATATTCACCTTAATTTCGTACTATATTTAGATACCTTAATAAGATAATCTTTGAAGTGGTCTTCCACAGACAACATTTGAATATTTAGTTATTTCCGAGACTAGGATATTTGGGGTGATGCTCACCAGAGATTTTTTCAAAATGACATGCACATAGAAGTAATTTGAAGTTGTCCTCTCCTAGAAATTTTTGAAGTTTGGATGATCTTGACATATATTTAGAGCTTTCCTCCCCTGACTTTTTCAGCCAGTTAGATGCCTCTAGTCTATTAGTTATTTTATGCAGTCTTTTCCGGCAAATTTTTGACCATATAATTCATCTAGAAGTGATTTGGAGTTTGATTTAAGGCCATATTTTAGCTTCATATTCGATAATATCAGAGGATTTGAAATATATCTGAGGTAGGGGGTTGTTCCAGGGGGCTAAGTCCCTCACAGTTTCGCTGCTCTTTTGTCCACACATAATCTATATTCGGTATTAGTGGATGAACCGCTCTCACGCGATGATTAGTCTTATTTGATGTGTGGTAGTCTACCATCTCTATGCGAAAAAATGTCACCTTAACACGGTAATTGAGCTCGGGACCTTTGGCTTAGAGCGTCAATTCTCTACCACTGAGTTATACAGGGCTCTTACCGTTCTCAGGGTCAATCTTCACTCATATTTTAAAGAAGAGTTTGTAATGGACGTGTAGATATAATCGGTTACTAAGAGCTATTATTGATATTATAGCCACGGGTGACTCGGATATTTATTCAAATATAATTGAGATATGTCTCATATTTGTAATTATAATCATTCATCCACCAAGTTTCACCTTTATATATACTAAATTGTATAGCGTTGTTTTTACTATATTGAAGCTGTATTGTTCTTTGAAAACAACGATTTTCACCAATAATGAGACTTAAAGATTTATTTAAAACAAAAAAGAGGGCGGAGGCAACTATGAGTAAAAGAGACCAAAATCTATAACAGAGGTTAGTTTCTTGGCTTGACAACTTTGTAATTTGTTTGTTGTCTAAATTTCTTTAGAAACAACGAATCATGGCCCACTGGCATGAAGGTGTTGCCAGCATTTTCTTGTGTCATTCTTCCTACCTAACGTCTTGGCAACAGAGAGCAGAGATGTTTGGAAATGGGGTTAGAAAATGACGGGACCACGATCAAATTTAGCATAAAGTAAAGTAAGGATAAGGTAAGTATGAAGTAACAAAGATTTCTTTCATGTTTTTAAAATTGAATCCAACACGAGGTACTTAACTTAATGTTGATATGTTGCTAAATTATAAGAGTTGTTCAGAGGAGATCTTTCTCATTGCAATAATAATTTAAACATAGTAATAGCTTTATTTGGGAGAATTTAAGGCCAGTACCTTTTATTACACTTCATAAATGTATACAAGTTGTATAAACACATTAAATTTATGCATTATTAATATATTTATTACAAATTAATTTATCGTGTGAACATAAAAAATCAAATACTAAAAACATAGATATAATTTTAACTAACATTTTAAAATACATTAAGCGAAGGGCACAACTCTTTCTGACGGCCAATAATGATGTAAGCAATATAACAACGTTTACAATGGATCAATTGTGGGTTTATGGTGTGCTGTCGCTTGTTTCAGTATTAGACTATACTTAGAGAACACCAAAGCGATGTAGCCCCTATTTAAATTTTATTTGTATTTTGTAGCACCAATAAGATTAGATTAGCAAGTACATGAAGCCTGCTCAGCCTTAACTGCTTACTGTAAGTTCTATTTCTATAAATAATTTGTTTTCAAACACCCCCAACCCATTTGCCATGTTTTACTTACGTATTGACGTTATATCATATTCTGAAAATTGAAAAATGACACCTGGATACGGGAATCGAACCCGGAACCTTTGGCTTAGTACGCCAATCCTGGATATCTCAGTGATAAGAGCATTAGCGTAATATGCCAAAGGTCCCGGGTTCAATTCCCGTATCCAGGTGTCATTTTTCAATTTTCAGATTATATATAGATGGAGTAATCCTCACTAAAATGCATAAATAATAGCTTTGGCTATTTGATTCTATTTACGTTATGTTATCTTTACGTTAAATGAACCCTGACCACACACCAGGCTATTTACAATAAGTGGACGATACATTACATTAACGTTGATATAATTAATATCAGAGCATAAATGAGATTTAAAATAGTTTCGACGCCAGTGCTTTAATTTTGTAGCCGAATCAAGGTACCGCTTGAGATGAAACTATCTATCTTACCCATTCGGTTACGGATATAGACCCCCTATATGGACCATTAAACTAGTAAAATCACTCTACTTACTAACTAAACATACTTCAGGTTTAGTAGTTAATCTACGAAACAACTATAATCTAGAAATTATGTAGATATACCCTGATTTTTGTTGGAATAAAAGTAGAGCCAATAAAAACACATTACTTTGCGGCCAACATTGATAATATTTTACTATCTTATTTATTTTAGATTATACATAATGATAATATCTATCAAAAATGACAGTTGCAGCTAACATGACTTGATGTATGAATGTATTAAAATGGTTTTAGTAACTTTAGTAACCAACTTCTACTGTTCTTCCTGCGAAAATCGCAATTTACTTTATATACTGAATCGTTTTATTAGATTTCTGATACCGTTTCTTTGGTTTAAAATATATTATTATTTTATGTTTAAACGACGATAGTTACTAGTGTATCTTCAATCTGGCTCCTAGTTCAGTTTGTTTCAATTCATTGATTTAAAATGAAACAAGTAGAGAAACCCTCCTTTCACTAACACATGTTGTGGTAAAACATCACTCAGGTAATCACATATTCTTCAGTTCTTTGTACTCAGAACGAATGTATGGTTAGGTGTCATCCATGTCCTTTTGTGTGAAGACTAGTTTTAAAGAGTTGTGGGAATTATGAATGTTTTGACTCTAGAAAGCACTCTACGGCCCATAGATGTCCCCCACCCCCTGGATGGGAACCATTGCCTTATACGTCATGTGTCAGTATTTTTTTCACATGCATCTTACTACCCGTCCGGGAGATCCACCTATTTATAGTAACAATAATTAAACAGTATAAGGAAACTATGTAGACCTTAGTGGTCTTGGTGTAGAGTGCTCGGATCAGTACCCGATGTTAGTGAGTTCGAATACACTCTGGTTCAACGGAATTTTTGTGTGATAAAAATCTGTAAGACAATTTTATTTGGAAGGGAAGTAAAGCCGTCGGTCCTATGTAGATTTTGACATGTAAAAGAAACCTGGAACTTATGGGAAAATACCTTTCGGTGTAACCGGATAGAAGTAATTTCTGAACTACCCTATTACACGGGATTCCTACCAGATGGTGCAGGCAACAATAACCCGCCGAAGGGCTCAGTTAATTCCCGGCATTGGATGGATATAAATCCCATCAAACCAACTTCCAGATTGTTGAACTAAGAAGGAAAATATGATTTAGAGGAAATGTACCAACATTTGAGTGAAAGGGGAGTGAAAACATTCGGGAAAAGACACTCTCAATACACTCGAATATTATTCGAAGATCAACCCACCCATAACTGAAAAAATATACCATGTGATGTGAGGTTGACACCTTATACTGCACGCCCAATAATGTGGATCCTGTGTAAGAAGTTCTAGCTTATTTTTCAGTTTGTTAGCTCAAGATATTGCGTGGGAATACGCAATTTTTCAAACTGCTTCTCCGTAATACCTCGCCATGGGAAGATTAGAGGACCTTCCCCTTAATTTAGAAACAGGTACAATATTCATCATTTCGACAAAACCACGCTAAGACACACAATATGATTTATTACACAGCTTTATATTGTTTATTTTATTGGTTTACGTAGCGCCCTGTTAGATGCTAGAGAAGTGATGTAGGCGGGCCTGAAATGTATTACGTGTGTCTATTAGGAGAAGTGTTTTAAAGATTATATAAAATTTGCTATCAAAATTATTCATGCCATTTAATATTCTCTCTCAAATTTGTGACATTCCATATCAGAACGTACATCCTCCTTTTGTGTAAGTCTTCCTTCACATTCACTTTGAACACATATATACTTTTTTAGTTCTTTATAGAATTTTAAATCATAAAAGGTACATATTTTAAATGTGCACGGAGTCTTGCCACACATCTGGGGAATTTGTATATTTTCCCAAGGTGTTAAAAGGGAGGACGGTTGAGTTTAAAGCACGTGTATCTGCATTTACGTGAAAGGAGAGTGTATAACAATACACGGGGGTGAAAACACCGTAACACTCATGCAAAATTCCACGACAACCAGTCACCAACAGATCAAACTGGTTGACACCTTAGTCCGCGTGTCTATCGATACAGACTAAAGACAAATTATTATTATTATTATTATTATTATTATTATTATTAGCACCGCGTATTACTACTAGTTCGGATTATTCGCACTTGCGATAATGTGTAATGGTGAGATTAAATGGGAGGCATACAATTTAACGTGGGATCCAAACCACGGTGTAGGCCTGGCATTCCACACATTCACAGGTTGTGATTGACACATGTCTTGTCAGAGGTGAAGGAAAAAATGACTAATTAGTTTTTTCACTATTATTTTATTAAAATAGCTAATGTATTAAGCAGGAAATGCTGGAATTTACGTTAAAGTTTACTAACGTATTTTTCCAAGGTTATGTAATCAAAGAATGATTGTGGGAATAAATAAAGTAGAATATAATATTTGATTTTAATTAAACAGTAAAATTAAGATGTGTCTTGATATGGTGGTAAGCATGCCTATCTAGTAATCTAGAGGTCTCAGGCTCGATTCCTGGCTGTACCATAGGTATTTTTAATTAAGATAAATGGTTCATATGGTCACCATGGTCTAATTAATTAGACTTAAACCCGCTTCGGTGGCCGTATGGTCTAAGGCACTACTATCGTGTTTGACTAGACTGCCGATGACAAGGAGATCGAGGATAGAGCCTCGGTCAGGTGTATTGAGGGCAGTTTTTCCAAAATTGCTTTCCACTCTCCCTCTAAGCAAATTCGAGTACACTTCGTCTAAATATAACATTTCTTATCTCCTAAAAACATTAGCTTAAATATTACATAAGCGCATAACCCGAATGAGTAGGAAGACGCGCTGCTAGAAAAAAATAGATTTAGGTTAGGTTTAAGACTTCTCCTTCCACCATGTCATCAACATCCTTATCCTCACATCATCTTATGTGGATGAGTTAGCCGCACCTACTTGGTGTCCCAACCGTATAAGACGCTTACATATCCGCCATTGTCAGTAGAAGCACAGGAATGTCTAGATAACAAACTTAGTGGAATACGGTGAAAAAAAAGTGAAACCAAACTATGAAAGTGAATATATTTCTCCAGTCTAGGAATTTAATACTCTGAATCAAATAATACTGGCAAAAATGTGTTAAGAGCAATAATTAAAATGGCCATTTTGTGACCGGAGGTAAATATTGACAGAAAAACCGAGAACAATAAGTAACAATGTAAACCAAATTATTAGATTATCATAGGTTTGATTGTTATAAAACAAATTTCACTGTAATTCTTTATTTGTTGAACTAGACACAACTTAAGTTATAATTGATTTGTTATTATTTTAAACAAAGGAGAATATTTTTTTACCAATATACAATACACAAATCATAGATTCCGTGGTGATGTAAACAAAGAATGAAAAACTGTATATACTCTGGTAAAGTCATATTTTCGTTAGAAGCTACTAATTTTTTTGACATACTGAACTCATAACCTTAAAAATGAGTGGTCGTTTGTCAAATTCGATTCAGTCATTTTCCTGCAATCTCAATTAGGGGAAAAGAGCTGATCAAATTATACATACTAGCAGAGGCAAATATGTAAAGACAAAGAAGAGGAAGAATAAAAATCAACAATGCAGATTATTTTTAACTTAATATGTTAGGTTTGTTTGATATATAGACAAATAATTGCCTTAATATTTCTATTTGTTGTACCATACCATTAAAGTAAGAGTTGAGTTGGTATTATTTCTAGCCAAGGATAAATATTTTATTTACAAATATACTCTTATGTAAAAATCAAGGTTGTCATGGTGATGCAAACAAATAATGTAAATCTGAAGAATCTCTGTGAAAATCATATTTCCATTGGGAGCTACTATTATTCCCAACAACCTGGATCCCCAACCTTTAAAATGAGAGGTAGTTTGTCAGAATCCGGTCAGCCATTTCCTCGTAATTTCTATAGCCAGAAACGGGCTTATAAAATTATATATAAGACTAGTGGATCGTTGCAGCGATGGCAGTAGATTATTGTATTAAAACGTATTCTAAACTTATTAATGGGAAAAGTTATATATAATTAACCCTCACTTGACTTTCTAGTTAAAAGGTTACTCGTCAAAGGCTATCAACTTTACATGTATTTTTACTTTTCACTGTTTAATTTGAATCAAAACCTATATTTTCCCCTCTGTGCCACGATAACTTTAAAACGATTCCTCTCCCAGCTCTCTATCTATTTGTTTCACCAAACCACTTAAGTAAGAATCGAGTTTTTATTTTATTTTTGACCAAAGATAAATATTTTATTCACAAATAGGCCTATACAATATACAGAAATCATGGTTTCCATGGTGATGAAAACAAAGAATGAAAAGATGGACATTTTCTGGGAAAATCAAATTTTCGTTTGAAACTAATATTTTTTTCGACATCCTGGACCCGTAACCATTAAAATGAGAGATAATTTATTAAAAGATGTTACTCGTAATTTCTATTACTGGCAATCGGGCTTATCATAATTATATTCAAGACGATTTTGGCCTCTTTCTTTGTAATGAGAATAACTAATGAACGATTAAGACTAGTGTAAGGGGGGGTGGGGCTATCTTCCTCTCAATTTTTATTAAACTCTAAAGTGACATATCATTTAAGAACAGCTACAATATTACTATCCTGACTTCCACAGTTCCGTGCTTGTTTTCTTGGTATCCTGATAACAGGCTGCGTGCATTGGTTTTCTGAATCCCAAACAATGTTATTCTGATCACGCCGCGCTACAATCCTCCTTTACAAATCCAATCTGCATTCTATTACCAACTGCAATCCAATAGGAACTTATGTTTAGAGCAACGTGTGTTAGCGTTCACATAAAACACACTCTAAAAAAAAATATGTCGATGGCCTTATACTATATTCATATTCACCCGTGTCGCATTTTGCAATTTGGGGTTAGCCATTCACGGTATCCAGTTTCCAGTTAGGGTTATGTCATTTCCTTTTCAATAATTCATAGCACAACGCTGAACATGGTTTAACTTAATGTGGGGACTTCGAAATATTCAGAATATGGAAAACTAGGCAGGATGTGGCTTTTTGGGAGGAAGAGAGGATGGGGGATTGATATCGGTTTCTTGTCGAAAAGGAAAATTAATACCATTATGTGGTGTATATATATATATATATATATATATATATATATTCTTGTTATTATATACGTAATAAGAAACCAAATAACAGTTCTGTTGGATTTTTTAAATTTGCGTTCGGGCAAAACCCATCTAATTATACTAATGGGCTATGGATGAGGAAGGTATAGTTAATAGAAAATGTACATGCATTTGCTTCAATGGAAAATGAGAAACTATTCTATTTAGTAAAAGTATCCTCAGTACACCCGGCCAGAATTCTCCGTCACTGATAAACCAGACTAAATGAACTTGATGTTTACATTGTGTGTTTAACGTTTCGGGTTAATGTATCGAGTTCATTCATAGGTCCAGGGCCCGAATATTTTGTTTGGACCCTCTAAACATTATAAAGGTACACGTCTTTGAAGCGCTTTCAACACTTTTTTTTATAAAAATAACTGACTGGTAAATGAAATATTATTCTTCGTTTCGTACCATCTAGAAAGATTATAGATTAAAGACAAATCTAGGAAAAGTTATGTGTTATTGGGGGTATTTAACGTTCATTTTATGAACCAATTAATTAAATAATCACATGAAATTGAACATTAATTTAACACCAGAACAGACACAGCACCCGGTCCCCTAGCTGTTAATTCATAACTATGAAATAAAAAGCCTCAATACATTCTACGTTCAAATTTTCGGCCATTCCGGGAATCGAACCAACTACGTATAATTCAACAGGAATACAAACCACCAAGTTAGCTAAATGTTGGAGAAAGTAATATTGCATTGGGGATACAAATCTTCGACGTAGATGTCGTAAAAAGGAAGTGTGCATTGGGAATACAAACCATCGACGTAGATGTTGGAAAAAGGAAGTGTGCATTGGGAATACAAACCTTCGACTTAGTTAGATGTTGGAAAAAGGAATAGTGCATTGGGAATACAAACCTTCGACTTAGTTAGATGTTGGAAAAAGGAATAGTGCATTGGGAATACAAACCTTCGACTTAGTTAGATGTTGGAAAAAGGAATAGTGCATTGGGAATACAAACCTTCGACTTAGTTAGATGTTGGAAAAAGGAATAGTGCATTGGGAATACAAACCTTCGACTTAGTTAGATGTTGGAAAAAGGAATAGTGCATTGGGAATACAAACCTTCGACTTAGTTAGATGTTGGAAAAAGGAATAGTGCATTGGGAATACAAACCTTCGACTTAGTTAGATGTTGGAAAAAGGAATAGTGCATTGGGAATACAAACCTTCGACTTAGTTAGATGTTGGAAAAAGGAATAGTGCATTGGGAATACAAACCTTCGACTTAGTTAGATGTTGGAAAAAGGAATAGTGCATTGGGAATACAAACCTTCGACTTAGTTAGATGTTGGAAAAAGGAATAGTGCATTGGGAATACAAACCTTCGACTTAGTTAGATGTTGGAAAAAGGAATAGTGCATTGGGAATACAAACCTTCGACTTAGTTAGATGTTGGAAAAAGGAATAGTGCATTGGGAATACAAACCTTCGACTTAGTTAGATGTTGGAAAAAGGAATAGTGCATTGGGAATACAAACCTTCGACTTAGTTAGATGTTGGAAAAAGGAATAGTGCATTGGGAATACAAACCTTCGACTTAGTTAGATGTTGGAAAAAGGAATAGTGCATTGGGAATACAAACCTTCGACTTAGTTAGATGTTGGAAAAAGGAATAGTGCATTGGGAATACAAACCTTCGACTTAGTTAGATGTTGGAAAAAGGAATAGTGCATTGGGAATACAAACCTTCGACTTAGCTAGATGTTGGAAAAAGGAAGAGTGCCTTGTAATGTAAAGAACTAACTAAGTTTACCTCCATTTTTAGATATATAAATCTTTTACAAAACAAGTATTTTATTACTGGGACTGTTTCTAGCCCTCGACTTGTTTTTATTTAAGAACTTCCAAGACTATTCTTATAACATTTTCTTTAATAATCTTTAATCCGCTAAATATAGGAAAGACTTAAGACGGTATGCAAGAACGAAAGGGGGAATAAAAGTGAAGAGTTAGTAAGAAGTGAGTGACGTTTGAGTTAAAATCTAATAGGGTATGTTCGTACTTCGTGCAGACGGTCCTATATCAAGAAAATCAACTTCAATTTACTTCTCAATCACCCTTCCCTTTTACTCATTCTTGTTCTTGCATACGTCCTTTAGTATTTTTATAAAAATAATGTTCACTCAACTTCACTTTACTTCTCAATCACCCTTCCCTTTTACTCATTCTTGTTCTTGCATACGTCCTTTAGTGTTTTTATAAAAATAATGTTCACTCAACTATTTTCTTCTATCCTTAAAATTGAAAAATGACATCTGGACACGGGAATCGAACCCAAGACCATGTATATTTTTCAATTTAAAGAATATAATATCTAGATGGAGTAATCCTTACTAAAAAGCATAAATAATAGCTTTCGCTATTTGATTCTTATTTTCTTCTAGTTTAAGATATATTCATTTATTAATTAATGTTTGGATAAAAATACTGGTATATTGCTTCAAATTTGAATTAAAATATGTTAGAAAATAAAAAATAGGTGGTACGACACAATTGCACAAACTTTCTCATACAGTGTATTATAGCTTCAAATATAATGTTCAAAAGTAGATTTTGAGTAAACAACCATAATTATGTTTTCCTTATAGAAATAAACACGTAATTATGGTAATTACAATAAACAGCCTGTATATATACATTTTAAAACAAATTGTTCAAATATATTTAACAGCATTCAAATTTTCACGAGTAAGTTATTTGTAAATTACCCTCAAATTATTTATTAGCTAAAAATAAAAATGTATTATTACATATAATGAAAAACTATTCCCAGATTGCCATTCAAATTCAATCTTCAAGGTCAATTTCAAAAAAATTCAAATTGCATATATTGTTTGTAAGTAAACTACCCTTAATTAATTTGTTTTAGATAAAATAAAGGTAGCCTTCATAGCATTGATTCCCAAATATTTTAAATTTTCAAAAATTTACCATCAGTAAACTACCATTTAACAGATTTTTGCTCAAAAACTAACGATACAGTGCTATTAGTCATTTCAAACAAGTCTTGGATAAGCATTTTAAACAAAATTGTTAGAGCCATTTCCGAAAAATTTGGAATTTAATAAACTCATTCATCAGTGAACTACCATTCATTTAAAGGTTAGGGTCAAAATTAAAAATTCCCAGGCTGGCAGCGATCTAAATTTAATTTTTTTCGCCTACCAGCCTCCAATTGTAAAGCGGAAAGATAATTTTCAGCATTGAAAAGCAAATTCCGGTCAAGTATGTCTGAAGTTTTTTTCCTGCAACCTATTCTCTGCGATCAGGGTGCCAGCACGCATTTCCTTGTTATTTACAATGGTGGTCATACTACTAGGCTACAGTTTAGTAACAGCGTTTTGATCGCAAAGGGGTAGTTATAATTTAATAACATTTCTTTGCGTTCTGGTGACATGGTCGCGGTGACCAAATCGTAAGTATGGTCACGTTTAAGGCTTTTGGCTACGTTCGTGAACAAATTACTATGTTGACATTATTGATCCCTTCACCAATGACAAAATTATACAGAAGGTGCTTCAAGACTCTTTGAAACAAATACCGGGGACGTAAGTTATAATTGGTTGCTAAAAGTAGTGTTACGAAAACAATAAGCTGATCTGCCGTAAATGATGTTATTGTTTTCTATCCTCACCACTGTTTTTTTATTTAGCACCACGTCTTACTACCCGTTCGGGTTATACGCTTAAGTACTAATTACTCTAATAGGTTAGGAATTGAAAAAGTTGAATTTATAGGAAATGAATCCGCATTTGCGTGGAGAGAGAGTGGAATCCCATTTAGGCAAAATCAACCTCAGTTCACCAGACTGAAATTCGAACCGCAATCTTCCCATCCTCGGCACTCTAGCTCAGCACGAAACTAGCGCGTTAGCTAAATACGCCACCAAGGGGGTAGTGGTGTTTTTACTCATAATATTATCAACAAAATTTCGATGAGGAAAATAGCGTCCGAGCACTTTCAATATGTTAGAGACAGACATATTAAATAGGATGGGGCAAAAAGTGTTACAACATTTAATAAAAACATATCTTTAATATTTTAACCACTAAATATTTTGAATTAAATTAAAACTATCAACATTAGATTGACAATTTTTAACATACCCTTGAACATTAAAAAAAACTATGTCCTGTAGATGACCCCCATTTTATCCAATACATATTTCTCTGCGTTCCTCGAAACTTCAGATGACTTTGCACAATGTATTTTCTCGAAGTGACTCAACTTCCACCACAATTATATCTATTAATTCCTGAATTGTTTTTGGACGAGTCGCGTAATCATGACTCTTTAACATGCAAAAAAAAAGTCCAGATCTGTTTAGTCTGGTGAGTGTAGTGGTCAGACGATGTCCCCAAACTGTGAAACTAGATGCTCAGGAAACCTTTTGAGAAGCACTTCCAATGATGTTTGATATTTCTTACCACTAAACCGCGACGTAAGGGCATGGAAACCAGCAACCCGTGGTTTCAGCCAGAGACAGCCCGAACATCAATAAAAGTGCAACGTAAAATGTTTTTTCTGCACCTTATTTCAATATTTGGGACATCGCTGGGCCAATACGCTCTTGTGGAGGATAAAGAAAGAATTGTGGTGTAAGTTTAAGCAGTTCAACACGAAACATTGCACAAAGTCATGTCTAGTTTCAAGGAGAGCATACAGCAATATATTGCATATAATGGCAGCTAAGGACTTGCTTAAATAAAATGAATGATCAAAAGATATGCAAGGAAATTCAATAATTTTTTGTTATTTTAAGTTTAATTTGAAGCATCTAGTAGTCAAAATAGTAACGATACAGTGTTATTAAATATGTCAACACTTAGTACCCCACCCTGTGTACATACATCGTAGCTCCGTGAATCCACGTATTCTCATTATTTCAGACACTCACACACATAATATATACAAACTCGTAACGAGGTGTAATTTGGAGATTCATAAGTCCAGCACTCATCTAAATTGCTATAGTTCCATTAAATGTCTTGGTAGCGTTTAAGTGTTCCATTCAAATTTATGATAGTATTTTATATGTGTAGAGATGAGAGAAGTAGGAATTAGAAATGTTCTTAAATTTACGTAGAGGCTAAAAATAAAACACTTTAGTTATAAAAAAAACCTCGTACACCCGGCTGTAATTTGAACCCCGACCTCACCGTCATCGGCAAACCTCACTAGATGAGCCTGACATTTAATTTGAGCGCTCATCAATGCAATAAATTGTGGAAATTAAAGATTTAGGAGGGTTTAGTTCAATTTCAGGAACAGCCTAAATATTTTGTATAAAAGACATGTCAATACACATAAAATAAATGGTACGGTGCACAGCACAGAATTTCCCCCAATTTTATCTTAAAATAGACATTTACTAAAAACTTGTAATATTTGTGAAGGGAAATAATAGGTCTATACATTGTTGTAGAAACACTACACCAAAGATCATAAATGAAATAATATATATTCCATTCACCGTAGGAATTGACTTCTGAAAGGCCTTTTTCCCTACCATAAATCTACTATAAAGTAGGATATTGGTAGGAAAAAAGACCTTTCAGAGAGTAATTCCTATCGTGAATGGAATATACACTGTTACTTACTCTATGGCATTAGGAACTAGGAACACTGTTAAAGAAAAACATCTTTGTCCCCCGAAGAGCATAAGAATCAAATTCATTTTCAAAGACCTGAATTAAAAAGAATATGTATTTGCTTATAGCTAAGAAACTATTGGTTTTATAAAAATATATTTCAAAAAATAAATTTTAACCTTTGATAGCAGTAAAATTTTAAAATGATAACATATTTTAAATTTCAAAAAGTTGTGTAGAAATAATCAAAATTGTAAAATATTCCCTATGTAAAATACCCTCAAAGTAATTTTAATTAGAAAACGAAAGTTTCCATCTTGTTTATAAGGATAAAAAGTGTCTATATATAAAGTTTAATCAAAATCGTTAGAGTGAATTTATACAAAATCTATTTTCTCTCTTTTTGCCCTTCAATAAACTATCTTTAAATGTAGGATTAGACCTATACCAAGTTTGAGCCCATTCGGTAAAATAGTTTCAGCTCTAGCCTTAGGTACAGACAGACAGACAGACAGACAGACAGATGGCATTGCGAAAACAATTTTTTTGTTTTCAGGGGGTCATGAAACTTCAAAATTTATCAAAATCTCGAGTTTTATTTTTTGACGATCACAATACTTTCTCTCTGAGGTGTCTAGAGAAAGTAAAAAGATCGCCACCATTGTCATAAATACAAATAAAAATTAGCGCGGGGATGAATAGGAAACAATGAATGAACATTTAAATAGGTAGTAAAGTTATTAAAAATGGAAGTACAAAGCTATTTTACATTTAATGAACTTTTTTTTGTTACAACTCATAATACTAATACGGAGGGTTATTATAACCCTACAAGTGAAAAGGTGAATACGTTATTAAGAAAGTTAGAACCTAAAATACTTTGTGTTTGTGTATAGGTGTGGCCTGCCATACGTAGTTCATAATTCCGTGTTCTAGTGTTGAATGTTTAGAAATAAGTGGATAACTTTCTATAGCGGCAAGTCAAGATAGGCTCTCTCATGCTATATATTTAGGTTTTATTCGAGGAGTCTTAAAACTATAACATTGAAAAAAAATATTCTTAGATCATTTTAAAAATAGTCTTACAATGTAAAAAAAATTGTTTTGATTATTTTGTCAACATACTTTTTTTAAACCGTCCGCAAATTATGATATTAGGCTTATTTACTAAAACCGTCACTAGGAACCTTCCTGGTGGATTGTGGATTAAAAATAAGATGACCAGAAAAGTTTCTCTTGAAATGCAAGTCAATGTTGTTAGGTCACTAATATTAGAGTGAGTATCTATACTAGTCAGCGGAAAAGGGGAAAGTGTTATCAATATATAGGGGTGAACTAATCGTTTCCTTCCACCTACCTCTATTTCATACATTGGCGTCTAAGGCTAGGCTCAAACGAACGATATCAAGTTGCGCAACTGTTTAGTTGGGATTATTTGCACACCAAAGATCTCGCTGCGATTAGTTGGGTTGACACTGGACACCGCGCACGACACTCAACAGTTGATCATTCTAGAGTGGAGAAAATATAACGAAAGTTGAGACACAGAGTATATTTAAAATAGACGAGGAGAAAACTGCAACTATTTGTGCCTTACTTATTTACTTTATGGCGCTAGGAACTCGAAAGTTCACTCCTTCAGATACAAAAGTAGCATTTATCAATATCTTGAGATAGTTCTATCCAGTCCATCTCATTAAACCCTATCTATTCCAGGTCCATCATGTTATCGTTCCATCCGCATCTAAATCTTCCCAAAGTCCTCTTTCCATTGGGTTTGCCAGCCAGTACCTGAACAAGTTTCTAGAATCTCACAGTCACGCTGCATACCCTGCCCACCGTAATCTACGAGATTTTATTATTTTCACAATGTATTGTGATAACTACACGAATGTAACTCGTCATTATGTAACCTCCTCCAGTCTCCAGTATTGCCAAAATATTTTCCCAAGCACCTTATTCATTAAATTTTAGAAAAAGAGAAGAGCTCGGAAATACTGGGTTCATCACAACATTCATTTTTCCCAGAACCATAAGAAAATTTATCTTTAAATAGCTGCATTTCCTCTTTCAAAACCTCACCAAATTTTGACATTATTGACCTTTAGTTTGAGTTAAACAGGTGAGCGGGTGGTCTAGGGGTAAGGTAAGGTGTCGGACTTCTGTGATGGGGGTCCGGGATTCAATCCTTGGTCCCGGCAAAGATTTATCTGATTGACAAACCCTTCCTTCAGCTCTGACAAGACTTGTATTAATCACAACCTGTGAATGTGTGGAATGCCAGGACTCCACCGTGGTTCAGATCCCACGTTAAACTGTAGGTCCTCCATCTCATCTCACAATCACCCTACCATTACACATGAACGTAAGTGCGTATAACCCAAATGGGTAGTAAGACGCGATGCTAATAGTAGTAATAATAATAATAGTTAATAGATTGTACTCAATAACTTTGTGCAAAGTGTGTAGCGTCAAATCCGAAGCGAATAAGCGTGACTATAGGGGGAGACCATTCAACTGTTTAGTCGGTTGTGTGCGCACTCAAACAAACTCCCGTTCACCTTTGAAGGGTGAAAGATAGTTGTCCCGACACTTTGGTTGGATACAAGTTGGAATTAAGTCCAACTTTTCAGTTGGGTTACGATCAGCTCTCATCGTGTGCACACCCTCATTTGGTTAACAGAAATGACTTATAAATACTCTCGTAAACCCATTATATTTTTAGTGAAATATTTTCAAAACAAAATCATAGGATACTTCACTTAAAATAGAATGTTCATGACATATCTAGGTTGTTATCTTGCCCTTGCTCAGCTCAGTTTTTGTTGGTAGGGAAGAGAGAGGAAGAGGGAGAGAAGCATACTAATTATACTATTACAAGCATCATTGGTCAAAAAATTTGTATTTTCTATCATAAAAGTTATTCTATTTGTTCAAACAGATAAAGTAAGTTAAATTGATAAAAAGTATTTTCCAGTGTTGGTAAATATGCTTCAAACTCAATGAACAAAATTCTCTCTGTAATAAAATTTGACAAACATAAAAGAAACTTCACTAATCCTTTTAAGAGCAAGTGTTTTTTTAAATAAAAAAAGCTCCATGGTGCTAGGACTTACGAGAGGCCACTATACCACAAAACGAAATAAAGTCCTTGCTGGCGATGGCTAGATTTCTTCCCCACCCCTGTCTACCACTATTGAGGCGCCACTGTTCTTCGCATCCCGCTGCTCGCTTGTTCAATACCAGACAGTGTTCAAGCATCCCTTACATGAGAAGATTAGCCATAGACATATGATAAAAGGTACTTAGAATTCAGCCATTAGTTTTTCTTACACTGGTGTTCTACACTAACTTTCTCGTTACACGGCACTCGGAAGCACTCGACCCCTGTTTATGCTCAAAGTACGTCTTTGAACGTTATTCAAATCAAGGACAATGGATTTATACCCCCAACGATGGGGCAATAGACTAAACGTCAAGTTCGAAGTGGGAGTTTAGGTTTAAAATTCCAAAAAGGTGTACTGAGTAAAAAAATCACGCTCCCTTTGCGCAAATAATGGAACCTTTCCACTCAATTCAACCTTCCTTGTTCCTACCCCATTAGCATAGTTAAATGTGGATAGCCCAGTCGGGGGATTTTTATGTAGTTTGTGGTGGGGGGGAAAACTTATATAATATATCAAAATAAATTTCTAGTCGAGTTATTATATACGTATAGTACTCAATCCAAAGGTTGGTTGTATTGGAGCCTCAACAATACCACCGTCAGCTGTAAGGTCTAGTAAGCAGTGAAGAGGCGTACTATACAAATGAGGAGTGAGGTAGTTTCTCGTTGCTTTCCTCACTGAGCTAGATGGTACTATTGCACATCAGTCCGCCTATCCCACCGAAATGCATATACCGACTGACCCTACCAGCAACAGCTTAACTTCATTCATCACGGAGACTAGCTGTATATTGAATGTTATTACTAATATTGTTCATACCTCTGACACTTTAACATGTATCATAACCATAAGTGAGACTAAGGCCCGTATGCAAGGACGATGTTGAGCACTAGCAGAGCATGAGGCCTGTCATGAAAACAGCTGTCTCGATCGTCAATGCGCGCAGCGCCATGTTGTGGAAATATCCTCTGAGTACGGGCAGAGTATAGCCTGAGCAAGCCCAGGACCAGACTTTGGCGAGACTCAAGATATTGCGACATAGATCGTACTAGCACGAGGCTCATACTCTGCCTGTACTCTGGCTGTGCTCAGCATCGTCCTTGCATACGGGCCTAAGACAGAGCAATGAAATAACACATTGCTCTGGCCCATACAAGAATATAAAGCGCATTGTAAACACTATTTGATCAAAGATGTATCTGGGCTACGTTATATGTAGGCCTAATTATTTAGGTCATTCTAGTGTCATAACTGGTTATAAGATATTTAAAGTACCTAGATTATTCGATAAGGATGTTGTGGGTTAATTTAAGGGGTATTTTTCAGTATTTACGTCGCTAAGTACGATTGGAAAATACGAAAAGTAAAGGGGGGGGGGAAGCAATTTCCAGGGGTGTGACCCTCAGATCTTCAAGTCAAAGACCACTATACACTTTTTAGCATTGATCTAACTGCCCCCTAATGTGAAAGCCATCTTAAATATCTGTATTATACGTCTATAACCAGAGAATCCCTTACTGAGGCGCCACGGCGCCGGCTCGCCAGAATATTCGCAGTCAACTTGGCAGCGCAAAGAGGGGAAGTTTTTGATTGTTTTTTTATATTATCATTATTTTCGTTCTTTCAAAGCAAAGTAGCGCTAAAGCTTAAAAAACTCCAGTCATTGCAAAATTATTCATTTAGCACCTTTCTGTAAAAACGATTATTTGAACTGTAAGTTAGTACGCTTAGACCACGTGGTCCACAGTGCGTGTTCTATCTAATTCCTTAGAAAAATATGTAAAAACTTTATAAGTTTTTTTGCAAACAGTTATACTTTAGAAAATGTTGTTTCAATTAGCATGAACGAACAATTTTCCTTCACGAGATATTAGAATAGTACATTATACATGCACTCATTGCACTGCCCTTATAATCTATTAAGAATCACTACTAAGTGGATGGACAACTCTTGATAAAGGCCGATTATGATTACTAACGGACCTATTTTTAAAGTCACATTCTTTTTTCTTTTAATTTTTACATGTTATGTGCGCTAGTTAGGGCAATCTTATAACACAGGTTAAGGATCGTTGTTAAATTATGTAGTAAGAGTTTCTTCCGTGATTTTAGACCCCCCTATGCCTCCAATTATCCGCTCGTAAAATTTTCCATCACCCCTCACCCCAACCACATTCTCTATTTCGTATTTTTTTTACGATTTGGTAAATCATATAATTTTAGTCATTTGGTTATTTTCAGACATAAGGATTAGTAATATAATAGAGAGAATAATATTAAATTTTATAGTACTTTAATTAGAGTAAAAGCACATATTAAGTAAATGAAATATAAATTAAATTTTTTATTATTTTATAATCAATAGATATTTTCTGACAATCTTTTTAGATATAGATCTATTGGTCTTACCATAAACATTAATAGAAAATAATTACGTGAGATAGATTCTGACCACTTCCTCCTCGCAAGAAAACGTAAGAAAATACTGAACACGCCCCCTCCCCAAAAAACCATACGCATTTTAAGGACGCCTCCTTACGGTGGCCAGGAAATGCAGTACGAATGGAAGAAACTAGAGCCGATACTAAAAATTAATAGTTTTTGAGATACCTACTCCTAATTCCTTTAATTAAAACCTCAATTTCATCAAATTAAAAAAAAATGAAGTTATAACAAAGCCAGAATATGTCAGTCTGTTAATTCAATTACTGTAAAAAGTTCAGAGACTTTAACACCCTTAAGGAAATGACCAACAAATATAATTGGAAGAGGTCTCTCGGTTTTTCTCGTAGAGGCCTCAAAAATCTCGCGGATTTAAGTTATAAATTTGAAATATATGTCTATAAATATGTAAAATTAAGGTTAACTAAATTGATGCAGAATCTGATATCTGACAGTTTGACATATGGTCATTGTTTGTAAATAAAACTATTTTCTTCTCCTTTTTTTTTACTTGCGGGCCTTTTAAAATTAAAACGCACGAGATTGGATGACGTATCTCTGTCGTCACATTCCCCCGCCGTCCCTCTCTGCTACAGTCCATTTCTTTCTTCCTCGTGTATCGCGGCCATTATGATTCTCGTAGAACCTCGTAGAAGACGTTAAAATTAAAATTATACCTGATCAGTATTGTTTTAAAATGTTGACAGAATATTTGGACAAACACCCGGAAAATAAATATATTTCTTGTTCTGATAAAAGTATTGTTATTATTATCTGGTGTTTCCTTCGACTCAAGGCAATATCCGTTGAAAACAATAGGTTTAATAAATGAATATAATTAGAATAATTTAAATGTAGTATGACATCTGGCCGCGTGGCGTGCTAGTCGCGTCAATATAAATAGACACTTAATAGTAAATTAAAACAAACTAAAAATATCAATCGACGGAATTAAAATTATTTTAGTATACAACACTTTCAAGGGCCATTAACTGTCCATCGTTGTCCATACATAATGTACCGATGCACCGGGAGCTACGCTGATCTTCTATACACCTTGTATACATTATTATAGGACTGGTAAAGGTTTTTAGTAACGTGTTATTTGCCAATAATTTTCTTGGGAATTGATAACCACGTGATATACTAATATGTTTGGAATTGTCATTAGTTGTTATTCCGGCTTGCCTATACCCTAATTTTATTTCAAATTGACATATCTGTCAACTAAGAAAAGCTACTAGATATTATAACTTATTCATGCCTGAAGGTACGTAGTATTAAAATGTCAATTTTTATAAATAATATCAATACCTGTAAAAATAATACTAAAACAATAGTCAAATTTAATCAATGTTTATCTTAAAAGTTATACATGTATTTTCTAAAATGTTCTTCGAGTATCCATTTGAAAGAAAATTAAGTTAAATAGAATATAGTCCCCTATAAATAAATTATTATTATTATTATTATTATTATTTAGCACCGCGTCTTACCACCCGTTCGGGTTATACGCTTTAAGTATTAATTACGCTAATTGTTTGGGAATTGGAAAGGTTGAATTAAAGGAAGTGAACCCGCATTTGCGTGGAGGAAGAGTGGAAAACCATTTAGTAAAAACCACCCCCAGTTCACCCGACCGAGATTCGAACCTCGATCTCCCCGTCCTCAGCGGTCGAGCTCAACACGACTAGCGCGTTAGCCAACTACACCACAGAGGCGGGTTATAAATAAATAATATATACTTTTACTTTATTCTATAAATATATAAAGTTACTTGTAAGCTTTGTCTATGAGTTCGTATAAATGTGTAGAGAGATTTTGTAAGATTTTGGTAAAAATAAACTTTAAAAATCAAGAAAAGTGCACCCATGGTAATATTTTACTATATTAATTGAGGTATTCTATTTAAAAGATATTGATGTTATCTTTAAGAAGTGGCAGTATTAACAACCTCAACTACGTGTTTTTACCTACTATATACCATTAGGGATTCGAAAGTTCACTGCCGTTCTTGCAAAAGTATTCCTATTATTTCTATCTTGAGCTTGTTATATCCAGTCAACTTCGTTACACCTTATCTCTTTCAGGAACATTCTAATGTTATCCTCCCATCTACGTCTAGGTCTTCTCAATGGTCTCTTCCAATTATATTTGTTGGTCATTACCTTAAGGGTGTTGAAGTCTCTGAACTTTTTACAGAAATTGAATTAACAGGTTGACATATTCTGGCTTTGTTATAACTTCATTTTTTTTTTTTTAATTTGATCAAATCTAAGTTTTAATTAAAGGAATCATAACTATTAATTTTAAGTAGTGGCTCTAGTTTCTTTCATTCGTACTGCAGTGAATAGCCCCTGCAAGTTTCAGATATGTTGGTACACAGTGAATAGCCCCTGCAAGCTTCAGATATGTTGGTACACAGTGAATAGCCCCTGCAAGTTTCAGATATGTTGGTACACAGTGAATAGCCCCTGCAAGTTTCAGATATGTTGGTACACAGTGAATAGCCCCTGCAAGTTTCAGATATGTTGGTACACAGTGAATAGCCCCTGCAAGTTTCAGATATGTTGGTACACAGTGAATAGCCCCTGCAAGTTTCAGATATGTTGGTACACAGTGAATAGCCCCTGCAAGTTTCAGATATGTTGGTACACAGTGAATAGCCCCTGCAAGTTTCAGATATGTTGGTACACAGTGAATAGCCCCTGCAAGTTTCAGATATGTTGGTACACAGTGAATAGCCCCTGCAAGTTTCAGATATGTTGGTACACAGTGAATAGCCCCTGCAAGTTTCAGATATGTTGGTACACAGTGAATAGCCCCTGCAAGTTTCAGATATGTTGGTACACAGTGAATAGCCCCTGCAAGTTTCAGATATGTTGGTACACAGTGAATAGCCCCTGCAAGTTTCAGATATGTTGGTACACAGTGAATAGCCCCTGCAAGTTTCAGATATGTTGGTACACAGTGAATAGCCCCTGCAAGTTTCAGATATGTTGGTACACAGTGAATAGCCCCTGCAAGTTTCAGATATGTTGGTACACAGTGAATAGCCCCTGCAAGTTTCAGATATGTTGGTACACAGTGAATAGCCCCTGCAAGTTTCAGATATGTTGGTACACAGTGAATAGCCCCTGCAAGTTTCAGATATGTTGGTACACAGTGAATAGCCCCTGCAAGTTTCAGATATGTTGGTACACAGTGAATAACCCTTGCAAGTTTTCTATGGATTGGTACACACTGAATAGCCCCTGCAAGTTTAAGATATGTTGGTACACAGTGAATAGCCCGTGCAAGTTTCAGATATGTTAGTACACAGTGAATAGCCCCTGCAAGTTTCAGATATGTTGGTACACAGTGAATAGCCCCTGCAAGTTTCAGATTTGTTGGTACACAATGAATAACCCTTGCAAGTTTTCTATGCGTTGGTACACAGTGAATGGACATTGGTCACCCCTTGCAAGTTATTAATATATTTGTTACACGGCACAATGCTTCACAGTGCTATTCTAGAATTATTTCCGCTCCGCCCTTGATTAATCTTCCTCTTTTATTATTCAAATGGTGGGAAATGACGGTAAATTTTATATCAATTGAACGCGTCTCCACGATCTAACGCTCCGCTTTTGGCATCATGCCATCAATGTAATCAGTCCTTTACTCAACAAAGAGTAGAGAGTAAACTAACTCATTGAATCGGTAAATGTAATTAGGGTGGAATTTGATTAAGCAGCTTTGGAAAAAAAGGGGAGGAGGGTTAAACAATGAGTACCCCTTCCACGCCCTTCCCTGAAACTTGTGTGGCCATGGTGTTATCAATGTTTTTGAACCATAGCAATGTTCACAGCGAGATAATTTATGAATATATATATATATATATATATATATAGCTTAACGTACAGGAATATCTTTTTTTTAAAATCTGTCATATAGAAGAAGAATTGCAGTTTCGAACATTTTCGACATATCGATTATGTGCTTCCAAACACAGAAAAAAAGTGATTTTTGTAATTTAGGTTTCCTGTCTATATCTGGGGTTAGAGCAGAAACAGTTTGATGGATATCTTTCAAACTTTATAAACAGATTATAAAGATTATAATTAAGATCATTTTCTCGTAACAAAAATAAGATACACTATATTTAAAAGGTAGGCTACTTAGTCTACTCCATTAATAATTATGCTTACTATTATTATTAATTTATTACTAATACCGCTTGTTAGTTAATGGAGATCCTGAGGTAGACTGACAGACCGTTACATGAAGTGCAGTGAGCAGTGATTAGGTCAGAATTCGGGAATTACCAACGCCCTACGGTTAAATTCCAAACTCAGAGCTGTTTATGTAAAACTATAACTGAAAATATCGTATTAATGTTATGTTTTAATAAACTCAGAAAGATAATGATTCCCACAATGTAATTCCTAAAAAAAAGGGGACATTTACGGGACCCTTAGCAAAATACGGGATGTATGGTCACCTTAATTATAATCGAATATAGATCTTGATTTTATTTGTCAAGCTCTAATATGAAAGGTAGCTTACAGATTACTGTTTGATGAAAATTCGAAATCTTTCGAAAGTATAATTATAACAATTTTGTTCATAATGGATTTCTGGGGAGTGATTTTAATAATAAATAGCTCTGTTAACTTCTTTTCGAAGAAATATTCATTCAAGCGTGATTTACTGACTACTGAATTTTTTAAATTCAAATTCAAAAATAGCCCTTGCAGTTTTGATCAAAAAAGTT
Organism: Timema shepardi; assembly: GCA_902151425.1. Lineage (NCBI taxonomy): Eukaryota > Metazoa > Arthropoda > Insecta > Phasmatodea > Timematidae > Timema > Timema shepardi. The sequence continues at coordinate 13,301 of CABFVX010001511.1, read as the reverse complement.
ATATCTCTAGTGTTTTTACCTGATAAATCAGTGTACACTCGTTTCTTGGAGAAAATGGTTTTTAAGTGTAGTTTTCTATTAACCATCTTTGAAAATTATGTTTCAAACTTTATATAACTTATGTGAAGTATGAGCTATTGCGTAATACTATTTAATTTTTCTCGATTACATAAGTTTTTATTCCCTTTCAAAAATATATTAACACGATACCAAATAAAATAAAGGTTGAAACACCTACGATATCGGCCTTAAAACAAAAGTGAGAGAGTAAATAGAAACCCATTAGAGAAATATTTTATCTTTATAGAGTCCTACAACCTGTTCGGATTTGCACATATCTACTATTTATTAGAGTAGAAATGAGGAAGGTATATTTTGAAGAGATTTTCACCACATTTACGTACAAGTAGAGTGGAGAACAATTTAGGGAAAACCACCGTCAACACAGCTGACCTAGATTTGAACCCCGACATCTCAATCACCCGCAATTCTGTCTACTGTGAGAATGACGCCTTGCTTCGATCAGGGTTTCTCAAACTTTGAGTCACACCTCACCGATGAGAAAAGAGGGTATTTCAAGTGAGTCACACAACATCATCATGTCTTTGAATCGTTTATTTTTTTCTTCAAACTTTATGTTCTGCTTGACCAAAATATATAGATAAATGTTTTTCTTTGAAAAGTGAAACGATAAAAATGAGCATCTACTTATTTGTATTGAAGGGTTTCCTTAGCAATTACGTCTATCAAGACTACTTAAATCAACTACAGCTACAAATGATCTTCACCTCTACTTCAAACCTATAAAAGCTAATATGAAACATCAATGTGGTAGGAAAATACATTAAATATTTGTATGGATATTATATAACGCCGTTCTATAATCCATTCACGGTAGGAATTACTCTCTGAAAGGTCTTTTTTCCTACCAATATCCTACTATATAATAGATTTGGAAAAAGGCCTTTCAGAAAACAATTACTACGCTGAACAGACTTTATATTATTTTCATATGTAGTATTTACGTGGAAAAATGTAAATCCACTGTAAAAAATAGTTTTTTAAGGGTAGCTCTTAACGACTTAAATATATTTTATAATTAACAATTTTTACAAAAGTATATCAGAAAAGAATGTAATTTACAAACATTTGATACTTTAGTGTTGTTTTGGTTATATAATATAAGCTTATTTTAATATATTTTGAGAGTGAGGCTTAACCACTTTATTCAATATTCAAGTGAGGCTTAACCACTACTATCAATATACCTCATCTTCCTTAGCACGAGGTGGTTTATCCTAAATGATTTCCCAATCTCCTTATACGCAAGTGCAGGTATATTACCTCTTAATTCTTCCTTCCTCATCCTTACTCCATTAAAGTAGTTATAATATGTGCGTACAACCTGGACAGGTAGTAATACGTGGTGATATATAGAGATGAGAGTTTTAAAAGACCACTGATTTAATTAATTAATAAATTACGAAATACATCCAAATATCATTAGAGTAAACAAAACAACAATGTTATTAATGCTCTCATTAACATACCGATGGTCAATATGTCTAGCTATAAATAGCATCAACTGACAATAATAATTTAGAAAAATTTTACATTAATGACCAGACGTTTGATGTAGAACAAAACTGTTTGGACATCAATGGACATTAATATGGGTGTCAAGCACATTGCTGGCTATATACGTTACACAAAGAGGGCCATTTTAATGAGAATACACTTCAATCTGTTATAATATTGGTTTCGTGTTGAATGTCTACTAACACCCATTTCCGTCACTTCAGAATTAGACTATAGTAGGATTCTGGTAGAAAATAACTTTTAGAAAATACCAACATACTTTTTATCTGTCAACATTGTTGACCTCGGTGGTCTTGGGGTAGAGTGCTCACCTCAAAACCCCATGATTGTGGTTTCAAACCCAGCCGGTGTCGACGGATTTTTCTTGGGCGATAAAATTCCGTAACATAGCTTCCTTCGGAGGGGAAATACATTCGTCGGTCCCATGTCAATTGTGGTATGTAAAAGAACGTTATGTGAAAATACCTTTCCCAGCCAAATTGGTGGGCCCTTTAGATCTCGATACTGTAAAATTTTCGTGTGCTGATATAATCAGTCGGTTCATAAAGTACACGTTAATTACCTCTAATAAATTAAATAAAAATGAAAGCTGTCAAAATTGATAAGAAAAATTAATTCAACCTTTACTAGTATTTGTTCGTCCAATTTATACATACACAGTCCAAAGTCCGAACTTAAATTACCTTAAAGTTATAAAAAATTACTTATAAAATGACTTAAAAATGACTTCGAATAGTTATGAAAAAAAATAGTTCCCACATTCTTCTAAAAATAACATAAATTTATAAATATCGGTTTCATAAGTAAAAGCAGTCACTTCCAAACACAATCCTTTCCAGATTAATTATGATGACTCACCAGGGATATCTTCCAAACATATGAGCAAAGAAAATACGAAGTGGATCGTCTACATTATCTGTTCATTCTGATTTCCGACAACAACTTTCTGTAGAAAGATGTTACGTTCGAGTATTTAAGCATTTATAAAATATCGATAGTATTTAATAATTTACTTATTCAAGATATGACCAAAAAAACTATAAAAAATGTTTCCACAACCAGTGGATAATGAACAAAGTTTATAGTCACAAGAGCATTGCAAGTGATATATGATAAAAAATATAAATTTTCATCAAAATCCGGGCCTTGTTAAACGCTAATGGAATATGGATGGTGAAGGTGGAATTTTAGAAGAGATATAGGTACTAGCATTTGCGTGGAGGGAGAATGGGAAACAATTGAGTAAAAATAACCCGCAATACATCAAGCCGGGATTATAAACCGTATCTCCCCTTCACCAGTAATCCAGTTTTAATAACACGAGAGTAAAGCTGGAGACCACTGGTTTTAAAAGTGGTGTGGGGGCGCAAAGAGACAAGGGTGGTGAAGAGAGGCGATGGAGGGGGTGAGCTTAAACTCCTGCTAGAGGGCACTGATGTCACTTCTTCAGACCTATCTATCGATTTAATAAGTTATTGAACAGTGAAATAATGATAAATTCTACTATTTTAAGAGACTCGCTATGTAACTATCAGACTTTGAAAAGCTGGTATCACCCCACCAATTTTCGTTAGATAAATTATTATAAAAGTTTTAATTTTTTTTTACATCTTGTGAATGTGGGGAATGCCAGGCCTCCACCGTGGTTCGGATTCCACTTTAAACTGTAGGTCCTCCATTTAATCTCACAATCACCCTACCATTACATATTAGCTTAAGTGCGTATAACCCGAACGGGTAGTAAGACGCGGTGCTAATAATAATAATAATAATTTAATTTTTTTAAACACCGCGTCTTATTACTTATTCAAGTTGTACACATATGTACTAATTATGCTAATTAATATGTAATGTAATATGCTAGGACCCACATCGGTGGCCGTATGGTCTAAGGCGCCAATCTTTCAATAGACTACACCGCTGATGACTGGGAGCTCGAGGTTCGAATCTCGGTCGGGTGTATCGAGGGTGGTTTTCCACTCTTCCTCCAAGCAAATGAGGGTAAACTTTCTCTAAATAGAGCCTTTATAATTCCTAAGCTAATCAGCGTAATTTGTACATAAGCATATAACCCGAACGGCTAGTAAGACGCGCTGCTAAAAAAAATTAGAACACCATAATTATAAGAAAAATTACCTTCAGTGCACCCAACCAGGATTCGAGCCTCGATATCCCTGTCATTGGTGGTTTAGTCTGTTGCGAGAGTGATGCCTTAGATCGTGTGACCATGGAATTAGGTTAAAATGCGTTTTAATTGGAATTCAAATAAATGTCATTAAATGCTACTATTTTGAGTTTTATTGCGTTACTATCAACCTCATTGAGTACAGACTAGGTTGTATTTGGGTTGATTTTATGGAGTGGTAACCATAAAAAGATTTGTAACCAGTGCTTTAGACCTTTCTACCACTGATTAGCGTGATAACATTTTACTTTATTATTAGTATTATTTAATAGTATCCATTTAAATTGATAGTTAACGTGACATATAGATGTATTATGATGGTTATATTAACTGTTTTAACTGTCGATAAAGTTCCTTCCTATCGAAATCAGACCACCTATTAAAAATCCTACCTCTCCTCCTTCTACTATAATGGTCCCCAAATATAGGCACAATAAATAGTTTAGTCAGCTCAACAATGTTCTAATATCGTAAAAGCACTAAGATAACCAATATCGGCAAGCATGCGGGCCAAGTTGTAAACCTTGTTTAGTCTGGACTTCTAGTGATCGGTAGGTCAGGGTTCGAACCCTGACTAGGTGTCTTGAGGGTGTACTTTCCTATTTGGTTTACGATTCTACCTCTAGGTATATTATAGCGGGTATGTTTCCTCTAAATTAAACCTTCCTAATCCTTAAGCCATTTGCAATTTTCCAAATGTGGTAAGGATGAAGAAGGTATTAATTGGAGTAAATATACCCGCATTCGAATAGATAGAGAAGGAAAAACGTCTTAGGAAAACCCACCCTCAGTACACCCGACCGAGATTCGAGCCCTGACCTATCATTCACCAGCCTACCAGGTTAAACTTCTGGACAATTAGAGCACGTGCTGGTCCGATTAATATAGCTATGAAAATATCCATGAAAATTAGTAAAACGCAGTGCAAAATAAGAGAAGCACAACTCACAACTATACAGCGCTGATGTTTTTTCAATAAACCTACAAAAACTTGATTATTTAATATTTTAGATCGTGCATCTTTCGTCAGATTATTTCGGTGCACTGTTAAAAGTGAGTCGGGAAAAGTTTAGTCCAGTCGCTGTCATCACTGGCTTTTAACTAGTTGGTGTCCCCAGAGTCTAAGGCTTTACCTCAATCTATCAACATCGAACTTGAAAACAAATCTGTTCCAAGCTGTGGAAAAAAGATTGTGTGACCGTGGGCCGATTGATAAACGTATTATATGCCAAATGTTAAAACTATGCTACGCCGATTACTCAACCTATGCCACGCTGATTGCTCAACCTATGCCACACATATTGCTCAACCTATGCCACGCTGATTGCTCAGCCTATGCCACACATATTGCTCAACCTATGCCACACATATTGCTCAACCTATGCCACACATATTGTTCAACCTATGCCACACATATTGTTCAACCTATGCCACACATATTGCTCAACCTATGCCACACATATTGCTCAACCTATGCCACACATATTGCTCAACCTTTGACACGCTGATTTCTCATTCTCTGGTACCTGTGGGAACGTGGTCTAATTGTCAAGATCCCATATTCTGGACTTGCAGTGACGCAGATATCGGGGTACAAATTCCGAACGAGTTTCACACACGAGATGTTATTTTTCTAAATTGGTTTCCATTACTTCTCCGTGCAAATTCTGGCAAGCTTCTTCAAAATTCATCCTTCCGCATCCCTTACAAAATATTAGAATAATTAGTAGATATGATTATATTCCGAGCGGGTAGTGAGACGCGATAAAAAAAATAGACTTTAATAATCTGTATATTAAGACAAAGTCTGAGGTTACTCCAGTACTGCCATTATAGCTTCAGTAGGTACCTAACTCCCGTATAGGTGAGCGTGCGGTCTAAATGTCAAGCTCATTCAGCCTAGTTTTCTGGTGATGGTCAAGTTGGGGTTAGAATCCCAGCCGGGTATACTTAGTTTAGGTTTGTCTAAATGTTTTCCTACCCTCCAACCACGCAAACTAAGGATACAGTTTCTATAAATGTAAGCCTTCATTATCCTTACGCCATTAGTGGGATTAATATTATGTATATCCATCCTTAAGATCCGAATGGTTGGCGAGACTCCATGAAAAAAAGATTCAGTAAAAATATGTTCTAGCTTACTAATAAACCAAAAAGAATTCTTGAGTTTGTAAAATGCATTTACTAATTACATTTAATAAATACTAATGCACCTGCCCTACAATGTGGGGTACATAATAACAAGCATAAGGCATATTGTTAAACAGCTACGACATTAGAGGGTCAGCCGGCTAGGGCCGACATATTGTGGCATCCTCAGAGGTAAAGTTGGCCCCTTTCATTAATCAAAGTACGCTGCCCGCTGTAGTGCCCTTAACAGAATTTGTAGGGCAATTTGATCGGTAACTACTTTTATCTAAGCCAGGGGTCTTCAAACCGTGACCCACCGTATCATTTTTTTGCTGCTCATGAAAAATTTAAAATTATTTTAAAAGAAAAAATGACAAATACAGATTTATATTTTATATAATTAAATAATAAAATAAATACGTATTTTAAGTTTTTTAAACTATTTTTGTTTTAAATATATGAAGAAAAATATTATATTTCTATACAAATTTACCCTGATTCGGCAAATGACTACACTAGTAGACAAAGTAGAGTTTTCTATTTCGGGTGCGTTCGGACATAGTTGGGGGTGTTCGCGTTCACTCACCACCATTGAGAAGTTCGGGACGCCAACAGAAAAATAATATATTAAGTGTTCAATCCTATTATTGTCGTTACAGTTTTATGGCCTGCGAGCCAACAAGATATAGAATCTTAGGTCCCTGGACCTTAAAATGTTGACTTAGCTAAATAGTTAGTGACAAGCACCCTTAATTATATAAAATAATCACACCTTTGGCATCCACCTGGATATGTTAACAAGCCAGCGTATATATGTTTGTTACCTGTAGTTGAGAGCCTCCCGTATGTCGTAGTCTTCGAGAGGCACTACGGGTCTACCTCTGCCAGCATAAGCCCCACGGTCGCAAGACGTATTGTCTACAGCAGCCATTAACGTCGCGTCTGTGGAGAACGTGGCGTTCAGGATGGCGATGTGAGCTTGTAGGTGCCTGCAAGTGAGTCTCAGACTGGTGTCTTGGCACCCTCGTTCCTCCACCGGCTCTGTGCAAACAAAACCTACAATCAACACACTTTCTTACGTGTATACTATTATTATTGTTATTATTACTAGCACCGCGTCTTACAACCCGTTCGGGTTATACGCACTTACGCTAATGTGTAATGGTAGGGTGATTGCGAGATGAAATGAAGGACCTACAGTTTAACGTGGAATCCGAACCACGGTGGAGGCCTGGCATTCCCCACATTCACAATATGTCTTGTCAGAGGTGAAGGAAGGGTTTGGTAATCAGATAAATCTTTTCCGGGACCCTCAAATTAATTTCCATGTAAAAATGAGAGTTACCATTTTTTTTATATGTTTAAAATGGCCTAGGTTATACAAAATTTAAACCACATTGTTAGTGAGTATTTTGAGAAAACTGATAATTTCTCTTTTTACCTTTCAGTAAACTACCCTTTATTTAGGGTTGGATATCTAATTCCAAAAATTCCTCGGGGGAACCTTATGAAAATTCTAGATAAAAAGTGTTAGTCCAATCGATTATACAAACAGACGGCATCGTGAAAACTAGTTTTTCGGTTTCAGGGTGTCATGAAACACCGATGACCGACATTTATCAAAATATTTAGTTTGATTATTTTGACGATTACAATACTTATTACTTAGAGGGTTTGGGAAAAAGTAAAAAGTGAAGGATCCTTATTTATAGCAACCAAAATTAAATATTGGTATTATGTAGTGTTTTTTTTGCACCACGCCTTATTGTCCGTTGAGGTTATACGCATATGCATGTACATAGTAATAATATTATGCTAACGTGTTAGAGACGAGGAAGGTTAAATTAATAATAAATGTACCAACATTTTCATGGAGGTAGAGTGGAAAAATATTTAGTATTTAAAAAAAGACTGGAATTTGAACATCGATCTGGTTTTATTATTTTATTTACCAATGCTACACAAAAAATTAGTTACCTTTGTTTGCACTCAACAAATAATTAATTGGTGTCGTTAACTCACGATCAACAATTAAATAGTGTAATTAATTAGTCAACATAAAATTACCGCATTTAGATACCATTTAGTAATTAATTAGTGAACTCAGCCCATAATCAACAATAAATTAGTGTCACTAACTCAAATTCATCTATGAATTAGTATCTTTGGCTCAATTTATCAACGAGTTAATGTAATCTAACATTTAACCATGAAATAGGACCCCTAACTCACCCTTAACAATGAAATTAGTATTCACAGCACAGACTTAGGTTTTCTCAACTTAGAGTTCATTCAACAATTAACTAACCCTTCTTTCTGTAACTCAACAATTAATATTGCTCTTTTTCCCTCAGATTAAAAAAAACTTAAATAAACAACTAAAGAATTTACTAACTCTCCTTTAAATACATTCAACAAAGAAATTGGTCTCACTCATTAATAATTCAGCAATGGATTAGTGTTCTTGTCCAACACTCTAGCTCAGTCGGTAGCGTGTTTGCCTACTGACCTAAGGATTTTCGGTTAAATTCCTGATAGAGCCGAAAAATGTATAATTGAGAAATTTGTGTTTCCCCTTTCACAGTGATGAAATTAATGGCGGAGAGCTGGGTGTAGTATATGTTCTACATTAAGTTCGTTTATTATTCGTGGGTGGATAAAATCAGTTGGCTCTGAAATTTCACGTTGAATACCTCAAATAAATAACTAGAATCAATTAGTTTTCTCAATTCATATTTATTTATAAAGTAGTGTAATTTAGTCATGTTTTAGCAATAATTAACTAATCCTCTACACTTCCATTGAAACAGTGAATATGTCTTCTCCACTCCCATTCAACTACTTTTGTTTGTTTTCATGCAACATAGAATTAGTACTCTAAACTAACAGTCAACCACAATCTGTTGTTCTCGAGCTATCAATGCATTAGTTTTATTAACTTATATTTAACAAAGCACTAGGAATAATACTCAAAATTTGAGTATTAGTCTTAGTTCTTTGTGTAATGTAATCTATTAACACCATATCAGGATGCGACTAAAATACATTTAAAACTGAATTACTAATATTCACTCACACTCAAATATGTCTTTATATGTTTATCTAGGTCATTATTATATTAGAATCATTTACTCACATACAATAATGAATTGTTGTGTTTCATTCCCATTAAATTATTACTGACTTTCACTTAGCCTAAATACAATCATCACAGTAGTAATTAACTAATATCCAATAACTTGCAAACGTACCCAACAATGCCCGTCGTAACGCTTTTACTTGCTTCAGACAGAAAAAAAATCTTTCATTTTATTTTTTCCGACCAAGTTTTTAGTTAATTATAAAAAAATAAGATCCAAAATTTAAATTCCGGCTTCGTAGTGCACATGTCTGTGCATAGGGTCTATTTATTTTTAAATTTCAGACCTCTGCTTGCGATGGGAATCGCGTAATATTCATCATGATAGACACACAAACTCTTCATATTTTTACTAATATAAATAAATGTCGATGAGACCCCATCACTCTCCTCATAGGCCTGAGATAATGGACAAATTTATAACTTCAGCTACTCCAGGGAAGTTGAAATCAATTTATCTTTTGCGTTACTTTTTTGTTACTATTTTTGAGATTCAATTAAATTTGTAACTTATGTTGTAGCAATAGTTAATTAGTTTTAAATCGATGTCAAATAAATGTTTCTGCATTTTTACAAACATTGATTGTCAATTAAATTAATTGTTTCTAACAGTTTTTCAATGGACTGATAGCAAATACATCTATCTATATTTAATCTCACCTGTGTTGAATATTCCCACATTTTAGTTTTCCATCCCCTCATATGAAACAATAACTAGGCCTAATTAATTATAAATGTATGAATATGTATAAACCTTCCGAAAAAATACACCAAATATATTCAAAACTCCTTCGTAACTGAAAACAATCAACCAATTGTAACAATGGGTCAAGTGTACATATTTTAACGCTTGGAAAAAGTATTTATACTATAAAATCCTTCAAAACAGCATTAAAAATAATAATAAACACATTGGAAATATTACAATTATTGGTTTCTTTTATTACACAATATTTACCTAACTATAAAGCCGAGTAAAATACCTCATTCGCATTTCACCATGTTAGTTAACCTTTTCATACGTTATACTTCCGTGATAGCGTTGCAGAAAAATCACACACAAAAACAGTATAACTTACTACCCATCCCAACCTATTTTAAGTTTTAATTGTTTGAGAAATTAAAGGCTAGGTTTGTTAGCTATGGTTCATTTAAAATTTATAACATATACACTAATAATTATTATTATAATCATAAATAAGTTCATATATTATTTATTTTATTTTTGAAGCTACCCCACTGCAAAGTGAATTGTGAAAGACCTGGCGGTCTAGGGGTAAGGTGTCAGACTTCTGTGCTGGTGGCCGGGGTTCAGTCCCCGGTCCCGGCACAGATTTTTCTGATTACCAAACCCTTCCTTCACCTCTGACAAGACATCTTGTAAATGTGGGGAATGCCAGGTCTCCACCGTGGTTCGGATTCCACGTTAAACTGTAGGTCCTTCATTTCATCTCACAATCACCCTACCATTACATATTAGCGTAAGTGCGTATAACCCGAACGGGTAGTAAGACGTGGTGCTAATAATAATAATAATAATGAAAGAAAACTGATGGCAGAACATTATTGTGTTGCATAGGTGAGTTAAATGATTGTCTAAATGCAATAAACCAATAATCATACAATTTACTATACTGTGCAAATTAATTGGGACAAACTATTTTTTTTCCCCTCGGAATGGTAATGTGATTGCCACTTGATGTTTTAAACCGACTTAAACAGGTTTTATCTGCCTTGAGGTGGTGTTGTGACTGTTAGAACTTGACAATAAGAATGTGGTTTGACTGGTTTTTGAACCAGAAATCGTCACTTCAGCTTCAGTTGTGAGCTTTTGTGTGTGACAGGTGGATATTAGTTTTTTATCGTTGTGATATAAGTGTTGCATTCGTGTATTTAAAAATGGCGATTACTTCTTGGAAGCGTGCACAAACAATTGCTCCTAAGGATCACACTTTTATGACAGTGAGAGATATCGCTTCTGCAGTTGATGTAGACAAATTAAGTGTATAAAGAATTATTACAAGATACAATGCATCTGGATCATCGTCTCCAAAAAGAAGAGGTAAATGTGGAAGAAAACTAAAAATAACTATACGAACCGATACAATTCTAATCAGAAATAGTAAAATGAATCCATTAAAAACAAGCATATACCTTCAAAGAGATTTATTGGATAGTGGTTTTGATATTAGTGATTCAACTGTACACCGTAGGATTCTGGAAGCTGGCCGGAAGGAAAGAAGACCAACGAAAAATAATATTTGAATGCGAAAATAAAGATAACGCGTTTAGCATGGGCAAAAAAATATAAATCATTGACTGTTGACAACTGGGAAAAGGCCATTTTCAGTGATGAAACTCCTTTATTTGTGCAGGGTTACAAAGCAAACGTCGTTAGACAAAACAATTGTGAACCCTTAAGACCTGGGCATGTCCAACAAACTGTAAAACACTCTCTAAAACAGATGTTTTAGTTTTTTTTCACAGCAAATGGCACTGTAATCTTAGTTGCTGTTCAAAGTATGGTGAATTCATCCAAATACGTAGAAATATTACAACATAATATTGTTCCATTCTTGCGAACTTTTGACGGGACATTTCAACATTACTTGGTTCCATGTCACAATTAAAAATTGGTCAATACTTTAATGCTAGAAAATAAAATTAATTTGCTTGATTGGACTGGAAATTCACCATACTTAAATCCAATAGAAAACTTGTGGAATATTTTTAAGAGACGTTTAGGTAAAATGGACTGTACAAACAAAGAACGCATGATAACGAATGCTATAAAAGTATAGTTCCACGATTATGACGTCAAAAATATGTGCATTAAATTAGTGGAGTCAATGGCAAAACAAATTCAAGAGGTAATTTCTGCTAAAGGAAGAAATACTTCATACTAATACAGGTATTTATCAGTGTATATAAAGGCATATAATGATATAAAGGCATGGTTTTTGAAAAATAGTGATTTTTCACTTTCTCCCAATTAATTTGCTTAGTATAGTATATATAAAGTATTTGAATGTGTTTACTATAATTAAAAATGCTCTCGGGCAGTCTTTATATTGTTGACAATCCTTTTTCAGAAATGACAGAAAGCGTTCTAAGCACGTAACAATAACTAGTCTAACAATAGACTTGTCCGCAGACAAATCTTGATTGTCTATTCCAACACACTCACCTATGTAACAGCCCGCATACCGGGCCGTTACCACGACCAGCACCAAAACCACTGTCCACGTTGACATCCCGCCAAAGAAAACTTTGTAATTATCTCGGCACTACCACGTCTCTCTAAAAAGCCGAGGACACCGTGATTTTGAAACGGAGTGTCTCCCTCGTCTCATTTTACACACAAAGTCACTTTAGAGGGTATTGCAACAAACAGTTACTACTAACAATAATGTCCCGGCTCCGCTAAGTATGTTTGTTGCGCTGAGCCACTTGCCCCGAATCACGCGACATCGTTCCGACGCTGGGGTAGACGCAAGCTACGCTGTTCCTTCGCGCACGCGCCCTTGACTACTTGACGGCTCGCCGGCGCTCGACACACTGACACAATAGCGAGACCCCAACGTTGTTTTCCTCTGAGTTCACCCCTCTTCGCTCCCCTCCAAATCCTTTGCCAACAATTCGACCAACTAAGATCTCCAATGTTTCATCCCCATAAATACAGGGCCGCCATTATATGTTTAAAATCACGGCTTATAGCACTAATGATTATTAAATGTATTAANCCGGAGGTGAGGCAGATAACTATGTCCCAATCGAAGTTTGCCCAAGCCCCTAATTATCAGCTTAACCTCCCACCCCAATTTTTTTTAATGAGTACATGTATATAATAATCACTAATGCTAGAAGCCGTGTTTTTAAACATATTATGGTTGATTTCTCCCCAACCTTTTATTCGATTTTCTTCCCCAACGAAGGTGATCTTTGTAAAGATACAAAGAAAAACTGTGACAAGTTTGAATTAAATCGGTCAATGCATTCAAAAGTTATCGTGAAACATATTCAACACAGACAAATGTAAATCGGGTGAGTTAAAACGGAGAACTTGCTTCACTTGAACAATTATTAATCAAACCACATGATTATGTTTGTATTTGTTTTTACACTCTAGTAATATTTGTTATAAGTCATTCACGAGCTAAGGTTACCTGGATGACAGCTCGAAATGTTACTAGAAGTAATCCCTAATATATCACTACGCCAACAGCTGACATCTATCACTTTGGATGA
>CABFVX010001510.1:102803-161107 GCA_902151425.1 Timema shepardi | reverse complement strand
TTTTAATATTCTCATTAAGCTTGTCCCTTACAAAAAATTATCATTATTTTCTCCTTACTAAGTAATATGAATATAAATACAATAAATGGTCTAAGGTATCACTCTCATGTTAGACTGGCCTTCTGAATACAGGGGGATATCTGGGTTCAAATTGGCTCTATTGAGGATGTTTCTTCCTAAAGGGATCCTCACCCTCCTTAAACTCAAATGCGGGTAGATTACCTCTAAAATGCTTCCTTTTTCATCCCTAACCCATTATAATAGTCTATTTATCATATATGCTTATGACCTGAATAGATATTATAACGTGGTGGTAAAAAAATAAAAAAAAGATGATATATCAAGTTAATAATTAAATCCTCAATTAAACAAATACATAATTCCTTTTTCCATCTAGAAAGTGGGAAAAAGCAGACCAAAATGCCTTACTCTGGATACGAGAGCATGTAGATGTTACTAGTGAACGTGTTGTATTATACTACTCACGCAAAACATGTACAATGAGTTTGGACTGTTTAAAAACCAATAATTTCACTAAAATAAAAGTCAAGCGCTTAGGACTGATTAGGTTGTAAGTACTTATAATAGAAACTTTACTAGAAAAAGGAATAATGTTTAAACAAGAGGATGAGACGTCTTATAGTTCGTGAGATGGTGACAAACAGTACAAAATAAGTCATCTGCACACCATTAACAGACAAATGAAGTATTAATAGATGTGTTGACGTTGCACGAAACACGATTGGCTGGTTAGAACACGTGGTACCCTTAACTTAACGTACACGCAACGTGAAAGTTCTACCCTGGGAAAATCTTAAGTTAATTGAACGTTTTTGCTTCTAAAAGCTCAAGGATATCTTTTAAGTTACGTTACGTTTCGTTATGTGAACATTAAGTGTCCTGATCCTGGCATGGGTAAAGCACCTAAAATAATCTGCATATAGAGTCGGTTTTTGCAACTGCTTAAGCGTGGAGACAGATTGTTTTTACTTTCTCATATAAAGAGAAAGTATTGTGATCGTGAAATTAATCGATCTAAATATTATGAAGAATTTTTACGTTTTATATGAACACGAACCAAAAAAGGTGAACTTTGACATTTTTTCTGTCAGTCTGTCCCTGGCCACAGGTCCAAAAGGGTTTGATGGATTTTGTTAAAACTTGATATTTAGATTTTATTGGGCTATAAAACCAAACACCTCAATTAAGGGTAGTTTACTAAAGAGTAATTTTTTTTATTCCAAATTTTTGGAAAATTCGCCAAGGATTTGGTTTAAAATTTATATCTAAGATTTGTTTGACATTAAAAATAGTAGTACTATATTGATTTTTGGGCAAATATTTGTTGAAGGGTAGTTTACTCACGACTGATTTTAATAATAATTGAAGTATTTAAAAAAAATACCTTAACTGTTTGGTTCCAAATGGTTATCTTTGGATTGTTGAACATGACAAATAACCCTATATGCTTGATTTTGGGTAAAAGACCAATAAAGGGTCGTACCCTGAGGAGTGATTTTTGAAAATTTGATTTATTTTAAAAATTGCTATAGCTATTTTATTAAAATATATATCTGGGTAAAGTTTGACATGAACATGACAAAAAGAAACTTTATACCTATTTTTTTGGGGAGGGATGGAGTGGGGGTGAATTTGGTAATGATTTGTTTATCGATGACAGTTTTTTTAAATTCGACTACTAAAAAAACACTTAAGTGATTTGGTTTAGAAACTGGTATGGGGATATTATCTTAAATACCAATAATAATGTCTTTAGTTATATATAAAAAATAATTTAAGAGTAGTCTACTTGCAACAAATTATAAAAAAATTGTATGTTTTGGAAATTGTCCCTGAAGAATGAATTTATAAAAAGGATTCTGTGAATAGTGTTTGGTGCTAAATAGAAATACGTTTAATTTTTTAAAATAACAAATGGTTTTAGGGTAGTTTACAAATAACTTATTTATGAAATTTAAAGGTGTTTAAATATATTTCTACAATCGGGTTTAAAATATATATAATCATATTAATCACTTTAAATATATATTGCTTATTTCACACCAGCAACACATTTTAAATCTAGTAAAACAACTAAAAAGCCAATAAAATATATAATTATTGTTTGGAACCAAAATAATCTGACCGTGTCTTATAAGGCTGATTTATAGCTTTACCTTTCCAATACTTTGTTTCTCTTGAATAAGTTAAAATATGATTAAGTTATACATCTATTGTCCGATCTAAAGTGTGTTTTAATATACAAATCAGTCACTGCCCTGTATAATCATCCCATTTTAACCACACACACAACATTATGGGACCGTTTAAAAGATCACTAGTTTATCAAACAAATGTTTATAATTTCCTGATACGTAGTTATAGATATATATTATAGATCCTTAACTCAACACTATGGAGTGGGGAAATTTTTGATGGTTGTGCCAGTGGAAAAGAGAAATAAGGGGGAGGGAAGAAGTCAGTGTTAAATATTGTTGAACGTTGATTTGGTTTCTGTTAAGAAAAAAAAAGGTCTTACAGTAAATATATTAAAAACCCATACAATTGGTGGTTAGATTAAAAATACATAATTATTAAGTTCACCTCTTAAGTGATGCTTTGGCAGCGTTTGTTTCACACAGATAAAAGAGGGATGAGGGTTGAAAAAGGAGGGGTGAGAGGCTTTAGGGATGAGAAAAAGAGGATTTTTTGATTAATGGTGTCGAGTTCAAAAAGTTGGGATGCGATAGGGTTTTCGGTTAGGCCATGCCGGGGTGTGGGGGTGAAGGGGCTGCTTTACGAAAACGGGTGATGGTGCATTTGGTGGGGGGGAGGCCAAGGGAGGGTTGATTTATAGTGAGAAGGCTCACGTCCACGATTGATGACTTGAAGGTGTCGGAGGCTAAGCAAAACAAAAGCTTGCCTCTCATTGCTGCTTCTTCTTTGAGAGTCTTTACTTCTTTAGCTCCTCTCACGGGGATTTAATGAAATTCGGTAATCACGTTGGGTTTTACGAGACGAGTAGACACCGTCCCGTGAGTGGAGGGGCTAAGTAATCAATGGACATAAGGAACATGTAATCACTTCCTCCGTTAGAGTGTGTGACAGCTTGCTGTGGAGAGGATTAAGGATCAACGAGCANAACATGCAATCACTTCCTTTGTCAGAGAGTGTGACAACCTGCTGTGGAGAGGATTAAGGATCAATGGACATAAGGAACATGTAATCACTTCCTCCGTTAGAGTGTGTGACAGCTTGCTGTGGAGAGGATTAAGGATCAACGGACATAAGGAACATGCAATCACTTCCTCTGTTAGAGATTGTGACAACCTGCTGTGGAGAGGATTAAGGATCAATGGACATAAGGAACATGCAATCACTTCCTCTGTTAGAGATTGTAATAGTTTGCTGAGGGGGAGATCAAAGAGCAGTTGGCATAAGTAACCTCCACTTCCTCTCTTTCCGTTATTAGATTTAAAGAAGGGTCACAACATAAATTGTATTATTTAAATCATTTCCTCTTCTCCTATTTTTCCTCCTACTACCAGACAGCTCCATTCAGGAACTCCATTAGCCCTCCTGGTTTTTAGCGTTTAGGGATACTTTCTTTTAAATTTTATCACCATAAAGCACCAAAATTAGTAATTTATCAAATCAAGAGCGCAAATAGAAATAACTATTTCACCCAAAAATATGACAATATAACGAATAGAATTTAAGTTTGAACGGAATACATTTAAACAATTTGACTCCAGGTACAAACAGAGAGATTTAAAGAATTTAAAACCAATTTTTTTTTAGTTCGGGTGCACATAAAATGTAGATACTAAATTTTGATATCAGAGCTCAAACATCTTTGCGATCCAATACTTTCTATATATGATACAGTAAAAGGCTTGAGATTTTTTCTCTAAGCTTTAGCTTTATAAACTCGAAAATTCTATCATAAAATGAAGTTACGTGTATCAAACCAACAGATTCTTTTTTTTTTAAGCACCGCGTATTACTACCCGTTCAGGCTATACGCTTTTGTACTAATTACGCTGATGATTTTAGTAAATCGGATAGTTATACTTGGAGGAAGTTTACACGCATTTGCGTGGAGGGAGATTGGAAAATCATTATGGAAAAACCACCTCCAGTACTACCAACCGAGATTCGAACCTTAAATTTCGCTGTAATCGTGCTATTATAATATACTGCAAGAGTGACGCTCTAGCCTATAGAGCCACCAAAGTGGGGGACCGCTTCTATTTAATGAAGCATGAAATAGTTTCATTATATTTTTGATACTTTCATTATATTAGAGGGCTATTTGCTACCATACTATCATCCATATTGTTGGTGGAACAAATATAATGGAAACTTCCACACAAGAGTATTTTCGCTGGCGAAATATTAACAAGAAAATTAGGTAGAATATGAAAGGATATGACTAAGACAAACAGTTTAACTATTTGTGAAATGAGACGTCTAGGGCGTGATTCAAGTTTGACTGTATAGTAATAATAATAATAATAATAATAAAAGCATCCGACACCTTAGCTCAGTTGTTTACGTGTCTGCCTACTAAGACGAGGGTCCCGGGTTCAATTCTTGGTATGGTTAAAAAATGTATCATTGGGGAAATGTGGTTTTCCCCTCTTTCGTAGTGATACATTAACGGCTGGGGACTGGATGTTGTGACTGTCCTAATCTTAAGTTAAATTATAAGATATATGAAGCTACGGCAGCTCAAGCAAGCCGACAGTGGAAATTTTATGGCTTGAATAAAAAAACTGACCCACGCCACAGGCTGGAAATAGTAGTGGATGTAAAAAAAATCATCTTTATTATTATTATTATTATTATTAGCACCGCGTCTTACTACCCGTTCGGGTTATACGCACTTACGCTAATGTGTTATGGTAGGGTGATTGTGAGATGAAATGGAGGACCTACAGTGTAACGTGGAATCCGAACCACGGTGGAGGCCTGGCATTCCCCACATTCACAAGATGTCTTATCAGAGGTGAAGGAAGGGTTTGGTAATCAGATAAATCTGTGCCGGGACCGAGGATTGAACCCCGGACCTCCAGCATAGATCATCTTTATTAGTACGAATCTAAAGACAACGCCTTTTCTTACATTCAACATAATTAATAACAAAGAACATACATTTAATACTTATGTGCTAAGAACTAGTTTATAATATCTGTACAAATATAATAATCAAAAAATATTGCCCACATACATATAAATCGTATATTTATGAAAAATCATGATACAATAAATGGGGCACACATTTATTTCTCACACATTCACATGTAATTTTAGTGCGTTTTTAAAATATATCTGAAGAGTATAGAGAAAAAGAGGAGGAAATTCATATTACACACATTTTCAAGAACAACTACTTTTATATTTAAAATCCCACAAGGACCTCAGTAGTTTTTAAAAAAAAATTAAATATGAGAGAAACCTCTTTATACCATAATCTATGGTTAGTTATAAAAGTAACAGATGGAAGCACTAGCTGAATTTCAGTAAAAATTAGACTTTCCTCCTTTTTCCCTAGTACTTTTAATTTATTATTACAGGGCTAATCCTGTCTTTGACAGCCTCAGTTATGGATTTAACACGAGGTCTGCTCTTTGTGCTTTTTATATATTTTTATATTTTCGCAACAGGAGCCAGCGTGGTTTGTTTCCATGGTTGTGTCAGGTTGGAATATGTTTAGTCCATCAAACTGGATTTTTTTAAAGTTTCCGGATTTTTCTCATTAGGATGGCACTATCCATAGCATCCATAGGGCCTACCAAATTTTAACTCTCTAAGGTATTGGGGAAATGGGGAAGAATGCTCTAGATGGTAAAACAGACACCGCATGTCTTATACAGGGTGTTTGGAAACTCTACGCTAAAAATGCATAAATAGTTTTTGAGCCAAAAGTAATAGACAGCCTCTATACACCTACATCCTGAAAACTATTCTAATATCATTTAATTGTGTTAAAAATTTTGGCTTACAGAGCCAGGAGAGCAAAACTGTTCAAGCAAGCCTGTACAACATGCTACAAAGGAGTTAGGGCTCGGCACTACACATGTAATAATAGCAAGCACTTTCTGTGATGTAGGACTGTTAATAATGACCCTCAGAACGTATTCATATTTCTAGATGGGCTGGTGTGCTGTGGACAGTTAATTAAGTTATATTCTGCTGCCGTACTCCAAGATGTCGAGGTGTGTAGTGCCACGCGTCCAACTCATACGCAACCTGTTGTACACGCATGCTAGCACAGCTTTGCTCTCCAGAAACTGGATGCCGAAACTTTGAACACAATTCAATGGTATTAGTATAGTTTTCTGGATGTAAGTGTGTGGGGATTTCGTATTACTTTTGGTTCAAACAAACTAAATTTGCAGTTTGGGAGTTGAGTTAACGAACATTCTTTATATAATGTAGATAAGGTGCAGGTTGCCACCTAAGTGCCAAATCATCGTTAACTATTGAGAAATTAATATTTTGGAGTATCATTTGAAAAACAGGTTTTTATCTAATTTTATTTTTATTTAAAAAGAAATTAGAATTTGATAAACAGAGAATTGAATTTTAGTAATCTCATAAGAAATAAATGATGACTGTTTATACAATTATTATAGCTTGTTACGTCACCACATTGTCTAATTCGTATTTAGGGGTAAATAACATGGAGCTGGCTCTATTTTAATAGTTAATAAGTTAAATATAATAGGTCGAATGAAAATATTTGTAATTTTTTTTTAGGTCAAATCAATATGAAAAAAAAAACCTGCATTTCACAAACGAAGTATACCACGTGACCGAGAGTACACCATCTACTGGTAAATATAGTGCCAATCTTCGTGGGTACATGGTTATTAATTCCAGTTTTATAGATCGGAGCCACTACCTTTTTATTTAAGTATATACTCATTTTTCCTCGTGAGGCTGATTTGATCACGTTCCAGACCTACTGCTTCACAGAACATCTTGTAAGAGTCGGGGATCGAACCCGGGCAGGACCTATGGATCCGTATGCAGAAACTCTGACCAATATGAGATCACAGAGACGGTCGATCTAAATGAAGTTAAAGTTAAAATGTAATTAAATAATTCTAAATTTGTTTCTTTAAAATGACAATGTACCAACTTGTGTCTTGTATGGCACATTTGTTAATAAGTGAGGTTGTATTTTTTTAAATTATCTATCATTTAAATGATTATGAATTATTGTGTATATATTCCTTATTACTTACTCTTTTCTATCTTTGAAATGGCGAATATTTCATCAGTCAGCTGGTTCGACTAGTTTAGATGTATTACATCGCTATCGGAAATTTCATTTAGAAGAAAATCCAAGGAAGGTATATTACTTAGATAGATAATATATAATAATTAAATGGAATTTTTAGTATATACTGTACGTTACAAGAGTTATTTAGGTTAACTTGGAGTGAAATGGTGATGAGGGTAATTTAAAGTAAATGCACTCCTATTAGCGTACATAAGGAATTAGAGATCCGTGATGATAAAACACATTTGAAAAGATACCCCCTCTTGCTCCCAATGAACCCAACTTAGATTCGAAACTCGGCCTTCACCAAAGAAACAACAGCAGAAAAACTTAATTTTAACGATCTAGTCTTACTACCTTTTTAGATTAATCGCATATGTAGTAATTACCATAGTGATTTAGGGGATGAGAATGTTGAATTTATAGGAAGTGTACCCACATTTACTTGGATGGAGAATGGAAAGCTATTTTGGAAAAACCACGACTTCCTCTTCCTTCGTGAAATAATTTCTAGTCAAATGGCAATCGTGTGTGTCATTATTGTTTTATCTTGATTTGTTTCACGGTACATTATTATTATTATTATTATTATTATTATTAGCACCGCGTCTTACTACCCGTACGGGTTATACGCACTTACACTCATGTGTAATGTAATGTGTAATGGTAGGGTGATGGTGAAATAAAATGAAGGACCTACAGTATAACGTGGAATCCGAACCACGGTGGATGCCTGGCATTCCTCACATTCACAAGTTGTGATTAATACACGTCTTGTCAGAGGTGAAGGAATTGTTTGGTAATCAGATAAATCTTTGCCGCGACCGAGGATTGAACCCCGGCCGCCAGTACAGAAGTCTGACACCTTACCCCTAGACCACCAGGTCACCTTTCACTGTACAACAACAAAAATTGAAAATGTCTATTGTACCTGTTTCGGTGGTAATATGGTCTAAGGCATCACTCTCGTAATATACTAGTCAAGTAATGAGAGGGAGATTAGGGCTCGAATCCCAGTTAGTTGAACTGTGGATGGTTTTCCCTAAAGGTTTTCCAGTTCTTCTTCCATGCAAATGTGGGTACACTTCCTATAATTTATATATTCTTAGCCCCTACTCCATTAGCGTTAACTAGTGTGTATATATATATATATATATATATATATATATATACTTTGTGTGTGTTTTTGTAACCTGAACAGTTCTTAAGACTCGGTGTTAAAAATATATATATTGATCTTTGATATGTTTGTAAACTAGAAAATAAAATATTTCCGGCATTAGATATTTCTGTTTGTTTTAAAAAATATCATAGACGAGCACACGCTTCTTAATGCGCCCCTCCAAGCAGGTTATTTTTTATTTAACGCCATGTTTTCTACCCATTCGGGTTATTTGCTTATATACTAATTAAACTAATTATTTAAGGGATTATAAAGGTTATATTTAAAGTAAGTGTACCTGAATTTGCGTAAAAGGAGAGTAGAAACCCATTTTGGAAACCCATCCCCAATACCGAGATTCAAACCTCGATCTCGCCGTTATTGGCAGTCCAGTTTAATGTGAAAGTAGCACCTTCGACCACGTGGCCACCAATTCGGGTGAGTATATTATTCTATTATTATTATTATTATTATTATTATTACTATTATTATTATTATTATTATTGTCACCGCGTCTTACTACCCGTTCGGGTTATACGCACTTGCGCTAATGTGTAATGGTAGGGTGATTGTGAGATGAAATGGAGGACCTTGATTGAACCCCAGACCAGTTCTGCTCTTAATTTTTGGTCAAAATGTGAGTCAAGCCTTACTATCCAGGTTATTCTAAACCAACGCCAGCCTACCAACCTGTTAACGAAACATTAAGTTAACTAATGAGCCTACCTCGTATTACCGGCTGACCAGATAAACACATCCCCTCAAATTACCAACATGACAGGTTTATTCTAGCCAAGGGTGTAGGTTTTTCTCTAAGCTATTTCCATATCACAAACTCCGTGTTGATAAAATGTAGATCCTCGTAGAGGTAATAGGAGATCCTGCGTAGGAAACAAAACAATATCATAGAGCCCGGGTCTATATCGCCCTTAAGGTGGCAGTGTAGATACGGCGAGAAAAGTTGAGTGTTTTAATGTTTTATATCAAAACATTTTTTTTGGTCAAAATTACTTAAATATTGCTCCAGTAAAAATATAGATACTAGTTTTTTTCAGATGATGACATCAACAGTTGTTGGATATCTGTCGTGAGGTTAGTGGCATTAGATGAGAAACTTTTTAAATGAAGAGAAAAAGTTGTCATTAAATTCCAGGACACCCTTGACAGATATTCAACAACTGTTGATATCACCACGTGAGGAAAATTAAACTATAGGTTTCTGATGGAGTAATTTTTTATTTTTACAACAAAAAAAAGAAGTGTTGCTATAAAAAAAAATGCAAGTACATTTAACATTTCTTGCGTTCTATACCTCTCACCTTAAGAGTCTAATTGAGCTCATAGATATATCATACACACCCATTCTCATGGTAAGAGCATTATTTGACCATTTTAAAAGTTACTAGATCTATTTTCATGAAATCATACTTAGAGTTCCGTGATTTATTTTTGTCACTTTTCCTAGAGATTATCAATTTCCAAAGTTTTTTTTAGGGAAAGGGGAAGGGGAGAGGGTGGGGGGTCGATAGAAAATTTTACAATAGCCAATACATTTTTTCAATTATACGAGAAAGTCAATAAAATTCCATGGGGTTTTTGGACCCCGCTTCCGCCCCCCCCTCTCGACCCATAGCTTTATAAGCCCTTGATAAATAGCTATTATAAATAGCACTAATAAATAAACAATAGAGATAATAATACTTATAAATGTAAATATAATTAAAGGGTAACGCCACTTGGGGGTATTTGATTATGTCATTGCTTACGTCACACAGTACACAGCAGTTAAGTTTTAATAAAAAAACTAAACATACGTATTTTTTTAAATAAATTGAGCAATGACGTTAATTCGATAATGTTGCGGATTTTAACGGTTTATTTATTATTTAAAATTCCAAAATATTATCTGAATTTAACCTATTATTTTGTCATCCCCATAACTTTGTGTATGTAGTGCGTTGACTTGTTTACTGAGCGACGTCACAAGCTCAGCCAATCAGACGTCCTCCTACAAATTGACACTAACTTTAATTCTCTTTATATTGTTATAAATTATGACCGCAATATAAGAGATGTTTGTATTTTATAAAGAGGTTCTTCTTATGAAAATTGGATTGTATTAACGTTTGTTTTGCGAATGTGGTGTGTTTCCAAAACCTTATTACGACAGACCGTACCTTCAATTACTCCGCGACGCGTTCACTTAAAACAGTTTTAATGGAGGCGGATGGAATTTAACGTTTTAGCGTTAAAGGTCTGCTACGTCCGACTTTCCGTTTCCAGGTCATCCCTTTAATGGAAGGAAGTTGCGGGTACATTCGGAGCCTACAAACACGCGGGAATAAACCCTAATTTGGGGGTCTTCCACCCGTGGAAACACTGTGTTTACTATGTGGATAGTCCGACACAGAAAAAAATGGTATACCACAAATGGAGAATATATTTTAAGGCACAATTTCTTTCTAATTGCCATCCGTTACTACCTGTTCAGGTTATACGTCTATATTATGATAATTACTCTAATTAAATAGAGATAAAGAAGCATTTTAGAGGTAATATACCCTCATTTGCTTGGAATAATAAGAAAAAACCTTTAAGAAAAAACACCCTCAGTAGACACTACCGGGATTCAAACCCCGATCTTCCTATTATCAACAGGCCAGTATAACACGATAGTGATGCCTTAGACCATTTGGCCACTGCAGTGGTTGACAATCCTATATAATGTATCATATTGTCTATTTTTAGCACAGCATCTTACCACCCATTCGGGTTATACACATACGTAGCCTACTAACTATTTTAATGTGTTAGAAATGAGGAAGGTAAAATTATTTAGGATAAGTTTGCACGCATTTGCGTGCGTGAATTTTTTTTTCAGCCACTCTCAATACACCTGAATGAGATTCGAACCCTAATCTTCCCATTATCAGAAATTTAGTCTAGTGCAATAATGACGCCCTAGACCATTCGACCACTGAAGCTGTTCATACTGTATTGTGTAAACTCTCTACTTGAAGGGTGTATTGAGGTGTATCTTTTCTTAGGTGGTTTCCCAATCTCCCTCCCAACTTTATTTTAACCTAATTTCCCTCATCTATAGGGTAAAAACGTGGATATCTCGGATGGGTAGTGAGACGTGAGCACAGGGTGATAAAAACATTTTTCTAATAAATAATCACCATATTATACTATTTTTTCCGCTAAATCTCACTACACTTTAAACTATACGCAAGTTTATAGCCAACGTCAAAGTATTATAGAATAAAAAATTAAAATGTATCAATATTTTCTTGGAAGGATAGTTTAGAAAAATATAGGAAGGATCACCTTCAAAACACCTTACCGATACTCTCCCCGCGGTGTACTGGTCAGAGCACCTGGCTACGAGCCTAAGGGCTTCGGGTTTGATTACAGGTTGGTACCTTGGGTATTTTTCCCAAGTGTTGATTTACCCTAACGGTCGTCAGGGTTTGCTTAGTTAAGCATAAGTTAGGTTGTGTTTCCACTGGTCCCACACCCTCATACTCACTATCACCCTCATACTCACTATCACCCTCATACTCACTATCACCCTCATACTCACTATCACCATCATACTCGCTATCACCCTCATACTCACTATCACCCTCATACTCACTATCACCATCATACTCGCTATCACCCTCATACTCACTATCACCATCATACTCACTATCACCCTCATACTTGCTATTACCCTCATACTCACTATCACCCTCATACTCGCTATCACCCTCTTACTAACTATCACCCTAATACTCACTATCACCCTCATACTCGCTATCACCCTCATACTCGCTATCACCCTCATACTCGCTATCACCCTCTTACTAACTATCACCCTCATACTCACTATCACCCTCATACTCGCTATCACCCTCTTACTCACTATCACTCTCATACTCGCTATCACCCTCATACTCACTATCACCCTCATACTCGCTATCACCCTCTTACTTACTATAACCCTCATACTCACTATCACCCTCATACTCACTATCACCTTCATACTCCCTATCACCATCATACTCACTATCACCATCATACTCGCTATCACCATCATACTCGCTATCACCTTCATACTCACTATCACCTTCATACTCACTATCACCTTCATACTCGCTATCACCTTCATACTCACTATCACCCTCATACTCACTTTCACCTTCATACTCACTATCACCATTCATACTCACTATCACCTTCATACTCACTATCACCCTCATACTCACTATCACCCTCATACTCACTATCACCTTCATACTCACTATCAGCTTCATACTCACTATCACCTTCATACTCACTATTACCCTCATACTCACTAATACCTTCATACTCACTATCACCTTCATACTCACTATTACCCTCATACTCACTATTACTCTCATACTCACTATCACCTTCATACTCGCTATCACCATCATACTCGCTATCACCCTCATACTCACTAATACCTTCATACTCACTATCACCTTCATACTCACTATTACCCTCATACTCACTATCACCCTCATACTCACTATCACCCTCATATTCACTAATACCTTCATACTCGCTATCACCTTCATACTCACTATTACCCTCATACTCACTATCACCCTCATACTCACTATCACCCTCATACTCACTAATACCTTCATACTCGCTATCACCATCATACTCGCTATCACCCTCATACTCGCTATCACCCTCATACTCACTAATACCTTCATACTCACTATTACCCTCATACTCACTATCACCTTCATACTCACTATTACCCTCATACTCACTATCACCCTCATACTCACTAATACCTTCATACTCAGTATCAACATCATCTAATCTAATGGGGACATAGAAAGATCCTCGACGGAAAGAATCTATCTACGATTAGTACATTCGGGTGTACCCAGGGCAAGGACACATCAGTACTGGCTAATCTTTCCCCTACTGGGCTACGCGGGATGTAGCACAGACCCGCAACAATATTATTACACCCAACAGAGATTGTAACCCCTAAATTACCGTCATCGACAGTCAAATTTATTGCAAAGAGTCACCTTATACTATTTAACCACCGAAGCAGGACCAGCGGTAAAATAACAATCCTTATGAAAACACACTTTAAAGCAACATATCGGTAATAAAGTTTACACGTATTCAAATTAACTTAATTCTTACCTGTGGATTTATCTCTACTTGTTTTTCTGTCCATTATTTCAAGAACTTAGCCCCATTTTTCTCTTAAGCCTAAGGGATATTTTTTCAGTCTCCCCCTCTTACTGCGCCCCTCCCCCACAGCCCTCCACCCTCTAGTGAATCCAAAATTTGGTCCAGCCTTTCCCTGATTAACTGTTCAACAATTCATGAGGTTGACTTCTACGGACGAGACGGTTGCCAACCAAAACTGGACGAAATAGCGTGCGTGCGCGCGCGCGCACACTGTGCCCTCTAACTCTCTGTATTTTTCAAAACTTCTTGCCCCTCGACCACATCTTCAACCCCCCTCCTATCTCCCTGCGTAGACGGCTGGTAGCCCTTGAGATGGGCATTAAAAATTCAAATTGGTGTACGCCAGTTTACAATGTTTTGCACAACAATGGTCAAAACAACTTTTAAATGAAACTTACAAATATAATTAAATTTGGAAAGTATTTTTTTTTACAATTTTCAATGTCTCTATTCCGTGGCCTAGACCTACTACCCGTCTAGGTTATATTTCACTAAATGGATAGGGAATTAGTGGGAGGGCAGAAAACAATTTTGGGCAAAACAATCTTCTGTGCACTCAGCCAGGATCCAAACACTGACCTCAAGACTAGTCAAGACTGACACTTTTGTCAACGCACCCACAATAGGGTGGTCGTGATAAAACTTTTTTTTTACCCGCCTCGGTGGCGTAGTTGGCTAACGCGCTTGTCGTGTTGAGCTCGACCGCCGAGGGCGGGGAGATCGAGGTTCGAATCTCGGTCGGGTGAACTGGGGGCGGTTTTTCCTAAATGGTTTTCCACTCTCCCTCCACGCAAATGCGGGATAACTTCCTCTAATTCAACCTTCCCAATTCCCAATCAATTAGCGTAATTAGTACTTAAAGCGTATAACCCGAACGGGTAGTAAGACGTGGTGCTAAATAATAATAATAATATTTTTTTTTTCTTTTCAACATATTGCTCTGACTCCCCCAAAACTCTTCCTCGATGAAAAAAATAATATGTGTAAAATTCCAACCATTTTAATTTACATTTAATGATATCTCATTACGTTCAAAGTTTTACTTGTATCTGCATATATTGTACATCATACAATTATACATCAGTTAGAGGAGAAATTTTGTTTTATTAATTAGTTTGGAAAATTTCACAAACAAACCCTTATCTAAACTAATTATTCTTATCAAAGACAATAGAGCATAATTATTGCTAACACTGAAAGAATCATTTAAATCTCTTAAATCAGATTTCCTTGTAACAAAACTCATCTGAGATTTAGTTTTCTTTACTGCGGTCAGGATAGCGACGCCAATGTTGTTCTACAACTTGTAATAAATATTGTTTTTGGTTTTCATTCTAAGTTATGAGGGCATTACACTCTTGCGTAGCCACCAAACTCCTTCGGCGTTGTCATTAACAACCCTTAAATGTTTAACTGTCACCCTCTCTTACTTGTAGTCATCTCTGATACACCGTGTATCAGGATCAAAATATAAATAATATCTTGAGATATTAAGGTGATGAAAGAAATTAAGAGTTTCTTGTGCACAAAATCTTTAATCTTCATATCACGAGAAATCTTGCCACTCAGCTGAATATGCTTATAAAAGGTTCCTCGACTCCATTTATTTCATTAAGGGACCGATGAAGAGCTTTTTTTTTGGAATTTGTATACATGTTTTTATCAAAAAAGGTCAAACCTACAAGAACCTTACTTAAATACCACAGTTGCCCTTCTATTTTCTTGCTGGTGACTTTAGAGATAGCAACGATTAATTACCCTTTCATAAGCATTAAGTTGCTTCAGTGAACGGAGGTCATTAGAGGGAGCTGTAATATAAAGAGAAGCTGCAAACCAATCTCTAAGATAAATATGCAACTATTACACAATCTTTTTTCTTCCAATTTAGTGAGTTTGTTTTGGCCATGAAACATTCATATTTTGAAAGAATACAACTTCTTTGCCATCCATCTAGAATGATGAAGATCCCCAGGATATATAAATCGTAATCTACGTAAAGGAATACTTACCAAGAAGATAATTGAAAGCATTGGAAATTTCTTGTAATCATGTATGTTTGGAATTGTTGAAGCTGATAAACTGCAAATTGAGTCATTAATGTACTTTTCATTTCCCAAAGCTACCGTAAATGTTGCATTACTGACTGTTCTTTCGTAAGCTGATTGATATTATTTAAATATTGCTTAAAACGTTTAAAAATTGCTATATTAGGGCCAGATGATGTATTGTACATACAGTAGCCCCATTACTTCTTTGGTGCTGACTGACAGCTCACAGCTGTCTCTTCTGACAGTCAACATTTAGGTATATACCTAAACGTTGACCGTCAGAAGTGACATCTGCTAAACACATGTTTTTATAGATCATTTGGTCCGGCGTAGGTATACAAAATTTGGTCTGGTAACGTTTCAAAGATGTCAGTCAGCACCAAAGAAGCCATGGGGCTACTGTAGCTTAGCCTCGTTGATCACACTTGCAAGAATGAGTTATAATATGTGGTGACGACATGCTAGGTGGTGGACGTCCTTTGGTAACGTTTGTTCAAATAGTCTGAAAGCTTCATATCTGTAACCTGTGTTAGTGACAGTAGTGTCAAAGCAGATTACGTTTATTTGCTGAATAATCCCAGACTCTTCAAGCAAAGTAGTCACTGCTTGAACCTCTGCTTCTCCTATATCTGACTGTAACTTCAGAACGCCAAGCAACTGATTTACGTCTAGTCCAGATACAATCACTGGCTGTCGGTTAACCTTTTTGATTCATTTGCGAATTTAAACTGACTTGAGCGAACTCTAACTAATATAGTCGTGTCTGCGTGAAATTTCTCACAAAATATTTGTATATATAGTCGAATATCATAGTAGGGCTAGACAACTCCATTTAAAAACTCCCAAAATAAGGACTACCCTAACCCACAGGCATGAATGGCTTCTTTTTTTAAAATTAAAATTATTGGTGTTTATTAGGGTGACATGGCGGTCTAGGGGTAAGGTGTCAGACTTCTGTGTTGGTGACCTGGGTTCAATTCTCGGTCCTGGCACAAATTTATCTGATTACCAAACTCTTCCTTTACCTCTGACAAGACATCTTGTGAATGTGGGGAATGCCAGGCCTCCACCGTGGTTCGGATTCTACGTTAAACTGTAGGTCCTCCATTTCATCTCACAATCACCCTACCACCACACATTAGCGTAAGTGCGTATAACCCGAACGGGTAGTAAGACGCGGTGCTAATAATAATTTATTTGCTGAATAATCCCCCATTCTTCAGGCAAAGTAGTCACTGCTTAAACCTCTGCTTTTCCTGTATCTGACTGTAACTTCAGAACGCCAAGCAACTGATTTACGTCTAGTCCAGATACAATCACTGGCTGTCGGTTAAACTTTTTCGTTCATTTGCTAATTTAAATTGACTTGAGCGATCTCTAATTAAAATAGTCGTCCCTGCGTGAAATTTTTCCCAAAATATTTGTATATATAGTCGAACACTATAGGTGGGTTAGACAACAACATTTAAAGACTTCCAAAATAACGACTACCCTAACCCAAGGCATAGATGGGGTGTTTTAATTAAATTTATTATTGGTATATTTCACATTAACTTTTAAACTTTGGGAAAAATACTCGTATTTAAATAATTAATATATTGCATGGAACCTTAATTTTTTACCCCTAACTCCACAGGTGAGGTTTGATATATTTGATTAAAACCCACCTTTCTTAGCCTGTTCACTTAGATTAGATAGTTTAAGTCGTCAACAGCTGACACTTTCACAGTAATATCTTACTAATAAAATGTTAATGATCTAAATCTTATTAATTTTAAATCACAATTTTTCCTTAAATGGCACCTTGAGTAGACCTGAGGAAATTAAACTGTTGTAATTAAAGTAATAAACAATCAATATCTTAAAAACCCTAATCTGTGGCCGCATGGTCCAAGGTGCTACTCTCTCAATAGCCTTGATTGGCATTAATGTGGAGATCAGGGATTGAATCCCGGTTGGAGGTAATGAGAGTGCTTTTCCCCTAAATGAGTTTCCACTCTGACTCGACGTAGATAAGTGTAATTCTCTTATAATATAACTTCTACTTTCCTCCTCCTTACTCAACCAGCATATGTGGATCACCGGACATGTAGCACATGCACAAAAAAATAATAATCTTAAACTACATTTAAAACAAGGTTAGGTGACCTGGTGGTCTAGGGGTAAAGTGTCGGACTTCTGTGCTAGGGTCCGGGGTTCAATCCTCGGTCCCGGAACAGATTTATTTGATTACCAAACCCTTCCTTTACCTCTGACAAGACATATTGTGAATTTGGGGAATGCCAGGCCTCCACCATGGTTCGGATTCCATGTTAAACTGTAGGTCCCCCATTTCATCTCACAACTACCCTTCCATTATACATTAGCGTAAGTGGGTATAACCCAAACGGGTAGTAAGACACGGTGCTAATAATAATTATAAAACAAGATCATCATATTTACTTAGAGATTGTAACACAGAATTCCAACTAAAAATAAAATCTAGAAAAACACTATCCATGTTTTCAACAGACTGTACTTGTAAAGCTATTAACCACTTGTTAATACAAACCTTTTTCTATTATTATATTTATTTTTATATTTCTCCTTACACATTTCCTAAATGCAATTCTTTGTCCCTCCGTAGTAGCTATTGCTAAGTTTTATATCTACTTGAGTAAGTACACTACGCTACAAACTACCCCTTTTTTATGTCCATTTTTACGGTCTAAATCTCTAACGCCCATGACCTGAACGCCCGAAATGCAGGGGAACTTTTGAATGGGGAGTAATAACCCATAACACATGAAAGCATAACTTTTGATAATACTCCTCTTGGAGGTCTGATGGGTTGGAGTTAAGTGAGGGGATGGAGGGTAAAGGTTCGCTTGGATTCCATTGGTTGTTTGGTTAAAGGGAGATGGTAAAAAAAAGGGCGGAGGGGATCTGAAAGATACTTTCGGAAGTATAGAATGTGCTATTATGTAAGATATGTTAATATCCGGCTCTGTAATATTGAATTGCGTGAACCTTCTATATCCATATTAGACGACCGCAGAGTTTAGGAATGTTTTCGAAAATTGCAATATAAATAGCTTTGAACTCGTAAACAAGAACATATTTTATGTTACTAGGGTATTTTTATACAAAAATGACTAAGCAACCACAAGTATCTATTTTCCTTCTTGTTCACTAAATTGGGTTTGGCCCTTAAAATAATATTACTATTATTTAGGATGCTTCTATAACACAGTCGGGAAACTCGTGCTTTTACCTAGTAAGACCCGCCTCGGTGGCATAGTTGGCTAACGCGCTTGTCGTGTTGAGCTGCTCGACTGCTGAGGACGGGTAGATCGAGGTTCGAATCTCGGTCGGGTGAACTGGGGGTGGTTTTTCCTAAATGGTTTTCCACTCTTCCTCCACGAAAATGCGGGTTCACTTCCTCTAATTCAACCTCCCCAATTCCTAATCCATTAGAGTAATTAATACTTAAAGCGTATAACTCGAACGGGTAGTAAGACGCGGTGCTAAATATTATTATATTACTTAGTAAGTTATTTGCAAACCGCTCAGCTGTTGTTTTAAGAAATGTGGAACTCAGAAGATAAAAAACCATAGTTTTATCGGTTGCTCTATATGGTTGTAAAACGTAGTATCAAACATTTCATGATGGAAATTATTATTATTATTATTATTATTAGCACCTTGTCTTACTACCCGTTCGGGTTTTACGCACTTACGCTAATGTGTAATGGTAGGGTGATTGTGAGATGAAATGGAGGACCTACAGTTTAACGTGTAATCCGAACCATGGTGGAGGCCTGGAATTCCCCACATTCATAAGTTGTGATTAATACACGTCTTGTCAGAGGTTAAGGAAGGGTTTGGCAATCAGATAAATATGTGCCGGGACCGAGGCTTGAACCCCGGGCCCCAGCATAGAAGTCCGACACCTTACCCCTAGACAAGCAGGTCACCCTTCATGACGGAAAAATATTTAGGTCAGTCAAAATCAAAGTATTACGGAAAATCTATGGTCCTAAAGGGGATAACATATAAGTTATAGTGGAGGAGGTTTCACAATAATGACTTAAAGTCGTGTACTCATCAAGCAGACATTGCTAGGTTAATCAAGTCTCTCAGGTTACGAATGGTGAATGGGACATGCAGCACTAATGCAAGAAACTTGAACTTGATTCGAAGAATTGAAGCAAAGTTTAAACTGTTATAAGAGCCAAGAATGTGTCTTTGTGCATCCAATTATGTAATTTTAATACAGGTGTCACAATACAAATAATATTTTCATTTGTATTTTCCTCGGCCCCTGTTTGTTCCTCTGTAGGACAGCTACCTCCAGGAACTTTATTCACTCACCTAGTTTCAGGCTGTTTATACATTTCTGCTCTACTATTCTATTGCATACATCTATAGAAGTAAGAAATTAGATTTAAGGGCAGAGTTTTTGTGTGTGTTTATTTTTTTATAAAAAAACCTTTTTTGGTTGAAATAGAAAGATTTCTCCAATAGAAAAAAAAAGTGTTTAATTTTCTTCACATGGTGATATCAACATTTGTTGAATAT
Source organism: Timema shepardi (assembly GCA_902151425.1). Taxonomy (NCBI): domain Eukaryota; kingdom Metazoa; phylum Arthropoda; class Insecta; order Phasmatodea; family Timematidae; genus Timema; species Timema shepardi. The sequence goes on along the minus strand of CABFVX010001510.1, from coordinate 140,808 downwards.
CTGTCAAAGGTGTCCTGGAATTTAATGACCAACTTTTTCTCTTCATTTAAAAAGTGTATCATCTAATGTCGCTATGGTCTTGACAGATATTCAACAACTGTTGATATCACCGTGCGAAGAAGATTAAACTCTTTATTTCAAACTGGAGACATATTTTATTAATTTTGACAAAAAAAAAGTTTTACTATAAAAATTACAAAAACACCGTTAACGCCCTTAATTCGCATTTTCTTAACGGAACGTTAAATTATTATTTTAAAGGTCCAAAACAAAAGAAAACCGTGCCACAGTATCCTAGAATTTTAGGAATGCAGCCATGTTTTTGATAATAGCTTGCTGCTGAAGGGGGGCGGGGGGAAATTGAAAAACTGGTGAGCTCTCTTTCCCACGTCCCGTCAAACACAATGACACACAATGACACAAACATTATCTGAGGACTTATCGAGCCACATGGTATCAGAACCTGTCCTTTATTCAACTCGCTCGAGACATCGTTTTTGTAAACTCTTTATAGGAATTGCGCATGTTATTTTGTTAAACATATTCCAATAGTTTCTAACCAGTTTTAACTTGCCTTGGTGCTTTAATCAACCTGTGTGTTGAAGGAAACAGGAGTCATGTGCAGTAATTTCGCAGTTTATATTGATTTTTTTTTTCTTTCCCAAAATTAATCTAATATTGATTCAGTAGAAACAAAGTTTAATTTTCTACACACGGTGATATCAACAGTTGTTGAATATCTGTCAAGAGCATAGTGGCATTAAGCGAGAAACTTTTTAAATTCATATAAAAAGTTGTTATTAAATTCCAGGACACCCTTGACAGATATTCAACAACTGTTGATATCACCTTGGGGAGAAAATTAATCTATATTTCTACTAAATCAATATTAGATTTCTTTATCAAAAATTAGATATAAAAACCACAAAGACACTGACCTCAACTAGTGTTATCTACATTCCCACTTTAGTCCAAGCCGATGAATAGGTGCGATTAGTTATAAGGTACCCGCATTTTATTGGAAGACAGGATGTAAAAAAAAAACCAACAGTGGTAAAATCACATAATATAAGGCCACCATTACCAGTGTACGCAAAGGGAACACTAACTCTGGCACCTTCCCGTCTAACAGCTGTCAAGTCCAACCTGAGTCTCTACCTGTTACAATGGCAGTATCATCTAAGGCGTCACTCTCGTGTTAGACTGGCGTGCTTATTGCAGAAAGATCGATCGGTCTTCGAATCCCATTTGTGTCTACTGAGGGGGGTTTTCCCACTCTCCTTCCATTCAATACTGGTAGATTATCTCTAAAATCCTTCCTTCCTCATTCCTATCTGATTAGGGTAATGATCATTTACACGTATAGCCGGAACCGGTAGTAAACCATGGGAATAGAAAACAAATTGGATTCAGCACTTTAGAGAAGGCTTCCTCACTTTCCCCCTCCCATACCCAGTCTCTAAGGGTACGACCAGACAGGGCGAACGACTAAAAAATAAAATATAACACATTGGTTGTGATGAGAGGTGGCCAGACTGGAGCTTTGAAAGATAGAACTGGTTCTATTTATCAAGCGTGCGCGCTCGAGCCGGAACAGTCTAGTTTACAGGCGCTAGGCAATATTATTGTATTGATGAAACAAATAGCCGAATCTATTGTTGATGCATTTTAGAGAGGATACTACCTCATAGATATCATAATATAATATAAGATAATATTATTGTATGTTGGTTGATTGATTGAGTGCTAGGTAAACTGCTACTAACGGCCTAATTTAATTGGTAAGATCATAAACCATACCTATATATATTATATTATTATATTATATAATAAGTATTTAAACATATCAGTTTTACATATATATATATATATATATTTGTAAAACTGATATGTTTAAATACTTCAATATTATAATCAAAATAGTTCTTTACAAATAAGAATCACCATTAGCGTGGAGCGATGATGGGAAAACCATAACAATAAATCCCTGGTCAAAAACCACCCTAAGTCAACTTAGCCAAGATTCGAACCTTTGCCTCCTCGTCAACCACTATCGAAAGCTATATGCTAATCACGCGCTCGCTCGCCAGTTTGGCCACCCAGTCGCTCACTCGCCAGTTTGGCCACCCAGTCGCTCGCTCGCTGGTTTGGCCACCCAGTCGCTCACTTGTCAGTCTGGCCGAACCCTAACGCCGTTCCTTGAGGATGCGACTGAAGCCGACTGTCCTCCATTTAACTAGCTAATCGTGTGACAAGTGGTACAAGAGGTCCGGGTGGTTGGTGAGGGTGGGTTATTTGAGCGGGGTAGGAGGAGGGGAAATAATGATGGGGCGACCTTCACTACGCGGCTATCGCGACGATTAATTCACCACTTTGTGATCTGAGTGTCCCTAGTTCGAGCCCCGAACTGCTGTGCTGCCCCCATTATTCTGGGTGTGAGAAGGAGAGTTTTTTCGAGCGGGAAGTTGAGGGGAGGAGTAAAGGGGGACAGACCAGATAAGCAGTGGACCAGCTCAGCTACTCCTAGATGTGGTCGATAGAGCGCATAATGATTACGGCTGTCTTGGTAGCTCTGTGGCATCCCCCCCCCCCTGCTCCCCACTCCACCGAAACTTGAAGAGTTTTAGAAACATGACTCACCAAAGTGTCCTGGTTTAAGATCGCGGGGTTGTATTACTATCGATTTACACATTCTGTTGACATTACTTGCAATAACATATATACGTTAACGACGTTATCTACTTGGAGATTATGAGGCTATTGTGTGAGGTCAGTTTAGATTAACTTGATGCATCTAAGCAGTCTAAGCACTATATTACTGATATATAAATGTAAAAAAAAATTAAATAGAGGAAAGAAAACTAATAGTTCACCATATGAGGCCTCTTGTCTATCTACTAATAACACGTGCTTCCTCTGACGAGTTTACACACTCACTGTACTATTTGCACATTGAAAAACATTGAATTGCTTTATAAAAAAATACCTTTTTTAAATTACCTAATCTTGATAGACATTTGCTACTAAGGATTATTTTAATCTAAATCCTGGAAGGAATATTCCCACAGGCCATTTTCGTTACTTAATTGTAGACGATTTATAAGAAATACGTTCACAGAAATAAAACTACTTACCATCAAATAATTTTGTGACACTATAGGACTATTTTTTAGAATTATTTAAGAACCTTGGTTTCTGTTTAAACGCTCTATCTCTAAAACTCGCTGAATAAATTTTAAGTTCTCTTACACAGGAAACCCTATCTGGACCTGCCGTGACATCACAGTTAGGCAACAAAATGGACAGGGATATTTTCAAGAAAATATAACAGCATTCGCTTGGAGAAAGAATGTGAATAATGAATAGGTCACCGTACATTAATACCTGCCACAATATCCGTGAAGCCAAACTTTCACTGAGGGTTTATGTGTTTAATCACATGAGCTGGACGAGTGTGTTGGGACAGACGTCTGGCAATAAGGGAGTGTACCTTAGTTCACTGTTGCAAGGAGGATTCTTGTCTCACTGTAATTAGTAGGAATTTATATTTATATCAATCAGGAGGATTCCAGATGTAATGCAATGAGAAGGATCCTAGATGTACTACAATCAGGAGAATCCCCTATGTACTGCAACCCAGATGATTTTAGATGTACTAAAATAAGGAGAATGCCAGATGTACTGAAATAAGGAGAATGCCAGATGTACTGAAATCAGGAGAATCCCAGATATACAGCAATATGGAATATGCCAGATGTACTGCAACCCGGAGAATCACAGATATACAGCAATATGGAGTATGCCAAATGTACTGCAACCAGGAGAATCACAGATATACAGCAATATGGAGTATGCCAGATGTACTGCAACCAGGAGAATCACAGATATACGGCAATCGGGAGAATCTCAGATATACAGCAATCAGAAGGATCCCAGATATACCACAATCAGAAGGATTCTAGATGTACTGATATCAGGAGGATTAAATATGTACTGCAATGAAGATGATTTCACATCTACTTCGATAAGTAGTATCCTAGTTTCATAGTAATGAGCATCAACTCACGTCAAAATTATGGCTGGGGAACTTTTTTGAAAGCGTGTGCCCGATTGGTCGATAATTCTCGTAGTAGTTCTTTGAGTGGCAAAATGAAGTACTCTTTCATCACTATTATTAGTGTATTTAATATGTTAAAAATTGTTGTTTTCATCACCGCGTCTTACTACCCGTTCGGGATGTACACATATTTACTAATGACATTAATGTGTTAAAAAAGAGGAAGGTTGAATTTAGAGGATGTGTACCTGCATTTGAGTGGAGGGAGAGTGGAAAACCATATAGGGGTAAACCGTTCTCAGTACAGCCAATCAGGACTATACCCCCAATATCTTCGTCATCGATTAACTAATCTACTACGAGAGTGACGCCTTAGACGACGCGGTCACAAAAGTGGGCTTAAAGTTATTAATTACTGTTCCATACTATTATTGACCTTACACAAAATATTATATTTTTTATAATTTATAAATAGAAACTATGTAATAACGTTAATCGTAATATAGCAGGATTGACTCGTATCCAAAATAAGGTCCAGAAGATAAATTGTTCTAGTTTGAAGCCCCAGGAATCAAACCACGCTCCTCTAATATTGTGTTCGACCAATTCAACCATTTAGATAAGAGTCCGCTTCTCCTTCTTGATCTTATTTCTTTTTCCAAACACTTTTAGAGATGCGTTTAAAAAAAATAACTCTCAAACGTTACAAAGTACCGACGTAACATAATCATACGTTTACCCCTAATAATTCCCCTACATTCACACACCTCAACCGATCTCGCACGATAGGCCTGCATGAACTACTACACCTTCTTAAGATTGTTGCCAACTTTAAAATAAAATAAATATACCTACTTAAGGAGTTTTTATCGCGAGCCATGAGTTTATAAAAACTGCCGAGATCTACGTGCTCAACCGTCAGAAAATAAGAGTCTACGACTGAAAGGGAACATATGATTACCACGTGTGTTTGCAAGTGTGAAAAGGTGTATGTGTGTGGTTACAGGAGGAAATGATACCCTCTCTCTTTTTACCCCACACCTCACACATGTTAAATATGGGTGCTAAGAATATTTCAGTTAGTTCTTTTTACGTTAAATATGGAGACGGGGATAGCGTAAGATAATGTATGTGGGGGAAGGAGGGTATATTTAATATTTTATTTTTCAATATTATGACTTACATGTAAGAGGGACGGATTATCTGAACGTTATCTGTATTATTTTGTTATGTACCTTCCATTTTTTTAAATAGATTTAAATTGGAAGTATGTAACCATTTTTGGTCCAAAATAAATCAAATATTGCTCTACTAAAAACCTAGTTTAAATTTCTTCACATGGTGATATCAACAGCTGTTGAATATCTCTCATGAGCACAACGGCATTAGATGAGAAATTTTTTAATTGACGAGAAAAAAGTAATCACTAAATTCCATGACATTCTTGACAGATATTGAAGAATAACGTTATCATCCGCCTCGGTGGCGTAGTTGGCTAACGCGCTTGTCGTGTTGAGCTCGACTGCTGAGGACGGGGATATCGAGGTTCGAATCTCAGTTGGGTGGACTGGGGGTGGTTTTTCCTAAATGGTTTTCCACTCTCCCTCCACGAAAATGAGGGTTCACTTCCTCTATTTCAACCTTCCCAATTCCTAACCCATTAGCGTAATTAGTACTTAAAGCGTATAACCCTAACGGGTAGTAAGACGCGGTGCTAAATATATAATAACCATATCACCACGTGGGGAAATTTAAAATATGTTTTCTCTATATAGATATAAACATTATTCTCACAAATAAATTTGTTTGCTATAAAAACTGAAAAAAACACTGATATTTTATCACGTCCGATTCATTACCACCTTTATTATCTTTAACTATGCGCTGGCGATTATAATTTTACTTGTCATCACATATTGTGTGTGCTTTCCACTCTATAACTGTGCTCCAGATTCAAACATGAGACCTTTGATAACTAATCTGTAAAGGCTTCAAGCCATGACAAGGATTTTTATAATCACTTAAGACAAATGGTAGTACAGTCAAATTTTCAAAATAAGGTCAGTTTATAAATTACAAATATTTTTTTGTGGTCAAGAGTGATATCATTTTGTAGTATTATTAGTCTTATTTTATAGTTATTAATAATATATATAAAAAGTGATAGCCATAAATCACAAAACTTAAAGATATGAATACGTGCAAGTAGATCTAGTAGCTTTTCAAGCAGTCAGAAAAAGCCCTATATATGAAATTTTTACTGTATGTAAATACTTATTAGTTTTTATATTTTTTATGCTTCATGTTTTACTGCCCGTCTGGGCTATACACATTTAATTACACTAATGGGTTAGGAGTGATGAAGGATAATATGTAGATGAAACATGCCCGCATTTGCGTGGAGGGAGAGTTGTGAAACATTTTGGAAGAAACCTTCATAACATACGCGACTGGGATTTTAATTCAAACTTCCCAATCACCAGCTCACTTATATAAAACTATATTAGATAATCATACTAGTCTGCGTGCTCATGTGTGCAAGTTTATTTTATACGCTCGGTGGGTAAATAACATTTTAATCATTATTTAAATTCTTGCCCTGTGCAATTAAAAGTAAATGCAAGAGGAAATGACTCTTACCATGTTGATTAAACTACCTTTTTTAAAATCCAATATTACTTTTGCCTCGAAACCTACAAAACTAATCAATTACATTCGTCCAAAGAATGAATTACATCAACATCCTTAAATATATATATATATATCTTCAAGAAAAACCCTTTTGAAATATGCTTTGATTCGATTTTTGATAGGCTGAGGAAGACAGAGAGAGCTAAAGGGTGTGGGTAGGCTGATACTCCCTTGGCGAGGCATGCGCATCGACCTGCTTGCCGCTTAGTGCTGCTGACTGGCGGCAGCCCGGAGAACCACGGCCCGGGGAGATCAACTCGCTGGTCTATATAGTCAGGAGCGCTCGTCATTACTCTAGTCAGTTGCACCGGTGAAGCGGTCGGTTGTATATCGGAGTATAATTGATACTTATCGAGCCGCAAACGGGCGTAACTTGATACAAATAAAAACCGTTCCAATGTCAAATTATCAACAGTTAAAATATAATATATTATTTTTTAGAAAGCGTGTGTCTACAAAGAAATAGTGTTTTTTTTGTTTAATTTAAAAAGCAAAAACCAAATTACACTTCCAAAAAACGTATTTAATGAAACGTAATTCTATCTTTTGAACGGAAAAACTGTGTTATAATTGATTTTTTTTTAAAGTGCCTCTTTGTTCATTATTATTAGCGAAAATGTATCTTGTTTGCTTTTCGTGTCGTGATGGTAAAACACGTTTGGAATGACAAAACATATTTCAAAGCTAACTTCAGTTTCCATTTTGTTGACAGATTTTGGTAGAAGGGAAACATAATGTAACAAGTTTCTTCAAAGTTTATAACCAACTCAAGACACCCGTGAGTTAATGTGTGTTGATCTATTTCCTTGGTAGGAAAACGCTTTTCCCTACCCGAGGTCGTCTGGCGCGATTTCGCGTCGAGGGAAGGGGAAGCCTACGCTGCGTGTGTGTGTGTCGGAGCGCGCGTTTGTGTGTTTGTGAGCGCGTTGGTTAACGCCGTTATACAAAAAAAAAATGCGATTAACTCGCAAGAAGAGCTTTTGCTCGGAAAATAGAGAGGGTAAGGATGAAGAGGTTATTATTAAACTGTGTAAATAAGATCATGGTATCGTTGGTTGAACTTGGATTACTTCGTAATAGGAGAGTGTTTAGAGTCTTGATTTGAAAAATTGAACGGATATTAATTAATAGTTTTTTTATATAAATGTGGATCAGGAAAGGTTTCTATAATTTGTGATAATCGTGGAAATGGTTTTTTTGGGGTGACAGCAAACGTTTGCGTGTGTTAGAAACGTGTGAAGTCACCAGTGAACGTGTGACTTAGATCCCCCCTCCCCTTTTTTTCAAACATGGTGTGTCACTGTAGACACACGAGGACTGCGTTTTGGTTGGGGGACTCGAACCGGTACTGTTACTTCGTGACTGTGTCGTTCTACCTCCTCCTCGCCCCCATAACCACCCTGAGTTTCTCCAAGTATGAGACGCCGGAGCAATGTTCGTGGAGCTCAGATAACAACGAGACGGCGGCCGCGGGGAGGGTGTCCGTGTGGTGCCGCGTCAGGACACTCAACGGTGACGGTAACAACTTAAGTGCTCTCCAAACAGAGGGGACCGCCCGCCTCAGGGTGCAATGTAGTGAGGTGCTACTCTTTGAAAGTGCCGTCCCACCCCGGGCGTTCCATAAGTTGAGCCAACTAGAGGAACTCGTTGTCGAGGGTTGTAAGATCCTGCAGCTACCACCAGACGCGTTTGATGGTCTCCGAGACCTCAAGAGGCTGACCATCAACACCCACAACTCCGACTGGGGGTCCGGAAAGTCTCTAGAACTTTATCCGAGTAGCCTCCACGGGCTGCGAGAGATACAAACCTTGGACCTCGCTGATAACAACATCCGAGGGCTACCTGAGGACGCTTTTTGTTACCTGGGGAACCTTCAGGTTCTCAACCTTACGAGGAACCGTATCCGTGACGCAGACATGTTAGGATACCCGAGTAAGAGAGGTCCAACAGTGACCGAGCCGAGGATCGAGTGCAACGGGGGGCTTGACGTGAGGACGTTGGATGCGTCGTGGAACCAGCTTCAGATCCTCCCTGCAGGATCCGGTATCACGAGGCTCAGGCAGCTCCAGAACCTTCACCTCCAGCACAACGAACTGGCGGAGATTCATGCGGATGCTCTTCTTGGTCTGACGTCATTGCGCGTGCTTAACCTGTCCAGCAACCGGCTGGAGACGCTGCCTGAGGGCCTCTTCTCCAGTTCCAAAGAGCTCCGGGAGATTTACCTGCAGAACAACTCTCTGTACGAGCTGGCGCGTGGTCTCTTCCGTCGCCTGGAGCAACTCCTGGTACTTGACCTCGCCGACAACCAGCTGAGTAGCAGCCACGTGGACGACGGTACTTTCGTTGGACTCATAAGACTGATAGTTTTAAATCTTTCACATAATGCCCTCACCAGGATCGATGCTCGGACTTTCAAAGACCTCTTCTTCCTTCAAATTCTAGATCTGAGAAACAATTCTATAGGGTATATAGAGGACAACGCTTTTCTTGCTTTGTATAATCTCCACACCTTGAACCTTGCAGACAACAGACTACATCACATAGGATCTCTGCTCTTTAATGGCCTTTTCGTTCTCAGTAAACTCACTCTAAATAACAACCTAATCGTTAGTATCGATTCCCAGGCGTTTCGCAATTGTTCTGATCTGAAAGACCTCGATCTCAGTTCAAATGGTTTGCAAGAAGTGCCCGAGGCTTTGAAAGAACTCTCGTTTCTTAAAACTCTAGACCTTGGGGAGAACCAAATAAGTAACTTTCAGAACGGATCTTTTAAAAATCTTCAGCAACTTACTGGCCTTCGTCTCATCGGTAATAACATAGGTGACTTAACTAAAGGGATGTTTTGGGACCTCACCAGTCTTCAAGTCCTAAATTTGGCCAAAAACAAAGTCCAGCAGGTTGAGAGGGGTACATTTGACCACAACACGCAAATAGAAGCCATTCGATTAGACGCCAACTTCTTGACGGACATTAACGGTGTCTTCGCAACACTTTCTAGTCTCCTGTGGTTAAACCTTTCGGATAATCACCTAGTCTGGTTCGATTATGCCTTTGTCCCCGGTAATCTTAAGTGGCTCGACGTTCACGGCAACTACATTGAACGTCTTGGTAACTACTACAAGATTCAGGATGGTCTACACATAAAGACATTGGACGCGAGTCACAACAGGATCACCGAGATCTCTTCCATGTCCATACCCAACAGTGTCGAGCTGGTCTTCATAAATAATAACTACATATCCCTGGTACACGCAAACACCTTCCTGGACAAGAAGGACCTCGTACGAGTCGACATGTATGCCAACGAATTGGTGAAGCTTGACCTGAACGCCTTGAGACTTTCCCCAGTCGCTGCTAACAAAACAATACCCGAGTTTTATATTGGCGGCAATGCTTTCGACTGTGACTGTTCCATGGAGTGGCTTCAGATGATCAACAACATGTCCGAGCTACGACAGTACCCTCGTGTCATGGACTTGGATAACATAATCTGCAAGATGACCTACTCTCGCGGTCTCCCTACGCTGCCGGCCATCGACGCCAAACCCTCCCATTTCCTCTGCACCTACGAGACGCACTGCTTCGCCCTGTGTCACTGCTGTCCCTTCGATGCCTGCGACTGTGAAATGACCTGCCCGGTGAACTGCACGTGCTATCACGATCAAACCTGGACAACCAACGTGGTGGATTGCTCTGAGCAAGGCACCAGCGTCATCCCCAGGAGGATACCGATGGACGCCACGGAACTCTACCTGGATGGTAATAATTTCAGCGAATTGCAGAACCACGTCTTCATAGGGCGCAAAAATATGAGGGTCTTGTTTGTCAATTCTAGTCGTATTGAGACGATCCAGAACAGGACATTCAACGGCCTCAATGCCTTGCAAATCCTCCACCTCGAAGACAACAAAATCCGTGAGTTGAAAGGTTTTGAGTTCGAGCACCTCTCCCACCTCCGTGAGTTGTTCCTTCAAAACAACCTTATTTCTTATATTGGTAATCTAACCCTAATACCGCTGAGATCCTTGGAGATTCTGAGACTTGATGGTAATCGTCTAGTCACCTTCCCTGTCTGGCAACTGAACCTCAACTCCTACCTGGTCGAGATCTCCTTGGGGAACAATCATTGGTCCTGCAGGTGTAAGTTCCTCCAAGAGCTGCAGATCTGGGTGTCGGACAACTCCAGGAAGGTGATCGATAGTGAGGATATCTGGTGTTACAACAACGACACGAGGCCTCCACAGAGGAGGGAGGTTGATCTTAACAATACTGCGTGTAGTGACTACTATGCCGGTGGATCCGTTATACAGAGTATCATAGTGTCTGATTATCTACCCATGGTGATAATAACACTTTCAGCTTTCCTCCTCATAACAATCCTAACAGTCCTCCTATTTGTGTTCCGAGAGCCAATGAGAGTGTGGGCCTACTCCCGCTACGGTATCCGCCTGTTCCATTTCAAAGCTGGGGGTTCCAAACACTACGGGGAGGACCGCGAGAAACTCTACGACGGGTACGTGTGTTACAGCCCCAAGGACGAAGAGTTCGTCCTCCAGTCAATAGTCGCTGAGCTGGAGCATGGAAACCCCTCGTTCCAGTTGTGTCTGCACTACAGGGACCTCCCCCACCACGCATACCTCCAGCATTCCACCTCTCCGGTCGTCGTCGAAGCGGCTGAAGCGAGCCGGCGCGTCATCCTCGTATTATCGCGCAACTTCCTACAAACCGAATGGTCCAGGTTCGAGTTCCGGTCGGCGCTTCATGAGGCGTTGAAAGGCCGGATATTCAAGTTGGTTCTGGTCGAGGAAGGCAGCAGCCTCCCCGAGGCAGAGCTAGATCCGGACTTGAGGCCGTATCTGAAGACAGGGGCGAGGGTGCGGTGGGGGGAGAAGCGCTTCTGGGAGAGACTACGCTATGCGATGCCGAACTGTGACTCACAGAGGAAGAGCTCCATGTACAGGAGGAATATAAACAACTACACCCTAGATTCCGCAGTGTCAAACGGCGCCCACCACCACGCTTACCTTGAAAAGGCGGTGACGAAACAGTCACATCCGCCATCGCCTTCCCTGCAGATGCACATAAACAGCCACCCGCTGTTCCAAGCGGCCGCAGCCACAAACAATGACGGATCATCACCCGCCATAACACCCCCTTCCTACACCAACAGTTCTACCCTTCCGAGGACACCCCTCAAACACCAAAATAACCACAACCCTCACCCCCATCAGCACCAGAACAATCTGCAGGATCCCAGGAATGACCACGAGGAAGCCAATTACTCCTCTGCGACGACAGCCACCCCATCCCCTAGACCCGTTCACAGACACCCCCAGAACAATTTCCACCAAAACATCCACCCCCATCACCACCATAACTCATATTTGGAGAGCGTTGATTCACCCTCAAGGCCGACGTCCGAACACATCTACTCTTCCATCGACACAGACTATTCGACGCTTGAGAGGGAAGCGTCTATGGCGAGACGAGCGATGAACGGGACACCAGTGGGCACAGGGGTACATCAGAGTCATCATCACCAACACCATCAGTCACCACAACCTCAACAGCACAGGCCTTCTTGGAGAAACACAGGAGTTGGGGGGAGGGTTGACCCCAACAACGTGCAGTCCTATCTCGTGTGATGCAGACACATTCACTAAAAACACGAAAATAAGAATACAAATCCTAACAATTGTGCGTGAGTAAGGGACAATATTCTTTATAATTCGTGTGAATGAATAAAATTACCATTAGGGTGTTTAAATCGAGGACGAATTTCGGTTCAGATAAAAAAAAAAATTGAGGGAAAGCGAGACTGATCCGTCCTTCATCTTAAATGTGAAATTAAAATTATAAAGAAAAAAAAAACTAACTAAAAACAAAAAATGTGTGTAAATATGTTTAAAAAAGCAGCGACCATCTAATTTCCACAACATGTGAGTACCGAGCTCGTTGTTATTCTTTATATATTTTTCATAATTTTGAAAGAATGGACGGTGTGTCTTAATAACTAGAATAATTTGGTCTTGATCAAATATGATGTGTTTTTACACTTTCCTAGTAACGTTCGTGTATATTGTGTACGTTATTTTACGACTGATCAATTTTATTATTTTATCCTTGATAACCTTTTTTCTTTGTATCCTCCTCAAACATTTTAATAAATAAACTTTAATTCATGTCTGTTAATAAATAGGGTTTTTAGTTGTACAATTTATGAAAAAGCGTTAATCGCTTTGCCATTTTATATAAATATATACAAAAATATTCACATCGTTGTAAATAATAACTCGAAAAAATATGTTGTATTATATTCGTCATGTATTTATTAGTCAAATGAGACTGGATTAATTTTTACTTTCTCTAAATACGATCATTAATAATGTCATAAATTTATTGTTGCATTTTGGGTGTGATAGCAGCCTAAAAGTAGTCGATATATAAAAATGAATGTAATTTAGAATTCTCTTCCATTATGGCTTCTTTTTTCTTCTGAAAAATGTTTGATTTAATTCGTCTCAATACGCTATACACTATTAAGTGGAATATCTGTGATAATAAATAATATTTGAACTATATTGGTTTTTCTGTTTTCTTTTTTTATTTGTTACTTTTTATGTGTTGTTTATCCTTGTTTATACAGAAAAGCCCCTAGGAAGACTTTTACTATTTGATTTTTATATAATCTACAGACAATAAATTCAATTTAATGGCATCCATCTAGTTTTCCCTTGTTTAATTTAATATTCTGAAGTATCTCACATTGAAAAAGTAAAATAAAGAAATCACACTAAACAGTAAATAATTTTAAAATATATATAATTTGCTCAATTTTTTAAAAGCTCCTATTATATTTTGTTAATTTTTGGGGGAAGAATAATTTACTAAATGAAATGTTAATATTTTAAATATACTTCTTAATACAATTATTAATGTAGTCTGGCTTTAAATCTAAATATAATATAATTTAAACTAGATTTTAGATTAAAAAAATAACTATTTCTTCAATACTTTTTTTGTGATAAAACAAAAATAAATATTTCAATTTAGGTGTCGGAGGGAGAGTTATTAAAATGTTTGGGAAAACAATAATATTCAAATATCAAAAATAACTAAGCTTATTATTTTAAAGATTGATTACCAGCACTAAAAGTAAGTGAATAATCCCGTTTATCAATAAGCTTTGTTCGTATTTTGTCACAGAAATTAAAGCATCTGACTATTATTAAATCATGGAAGACTTCCTCAACCCCATTAACTATTCTTTTTAACATTTGACATCAAAGGTTTACCCCCCTACCCTCATTCTCTCAACCCAAATACAAAATAAATCCCTTACATCCATTATTCTTGTAAAATAGTATATAGCAAACAAGACTTCAATACCAATTATTAACGGCAGTTTTGGTTACACGGCTATGGTGCCTGACAGATCCAGGAAGCTAACTGCAAAAAGGTTGTTTCTTCCAAAACTTTCCACTCGTTTTTAAGAAACATTCAGGTGTAGTTTCCTTTACTACTTTTAATGGTAAGCAATAAAAATGTAAGACTAAACAAAGCATAAATAAAGTAAACCCCCGTTATTTTATACACTCATGTTAGAAAAAACTAGAGATGGTACACTCAATTCTGGAAGTCTATGGTATTATATAGATTAAAGATTCATAAAAAAAAATTCAAAAAGATAGTTTGAATACAATTATTAAGGCCTTGATTTGAAAATGGTTTCAAGCAAATGTTAACGGTAGCCATATAGGCTTGTTGAGTAGCAAAATTATTTTTAAAAAATGACACAATTGAGGGGTCGTTTGTTACTGGTACTCCTGAGGAGAGTTACAGAAATTATTTTGACAGTTTTTGGTTTTTTATAAATAACCATTTATTCTAAAGCTAATTTTTTTGGTCAATATTGATAACATTTCACTGTTTTCTTAGTGTTAATTTAATAAAGGTATTGATAATATCCATAAATAAAAAGTAACAGCTTCAAGTCACATTAACTGACGTATAAATACATGAAAGTGGATCTAGTAGAGTTTCTAGCTGTAAGGTAAAATTCTACATTCTGTTTGAAGATTGGACTGTAAGCTTTAATACGCTGACCATTTCTAAAATGGCTTAAAGACTACTGTAAGCTTAAAAAATAGGGTTTCTATATACATTTTACTAAATTTTGAAAAAAAAATTTTAGGACAGTGGTGAATAGAAAAGAATATTAATGCAAAAATTGGTTTTAATTCTCTACAACAGAAATAAATAAACAAATACACATTTAGAACTGAGAAGACATTTTTCCGTAATTAGTGAAGGCTAACTTAACAAATTGTTCGCTGTCGACTGTCAATTTTAAAATAATAATAGCTGTGTTTTGTGCCAACAACTAAATTCATTTGTTTCAATTCTTCTGTTGCCATTCACGTCCGAGTATTTCCCTTCACCAATCACCTCCCCGCACTTAAAAACGTTCATAAATCCATTTCTAAGCACACTTTGAAAACATTTTTTTTTTTACTCTTGTGGACAGGACCTAATAGACTCATTGCATTAATTGGTAAAACATTCGTTTTAGTTCCCAAAGCATGGTGGTATGGAATGCAACAAATGCTTGGATACGATAATAATTTATCAAAAATTTATAAGTTTTTTTTGATAAAATAATAGAAGATATTGTTAAAAAAATGCGTTAAATTTTTTTAATGTTATATTTTATTGACATTTTTTTAATATTTTTTGTCATGTGAATAATAACATTTGAGCAGAAACTTTTTAAACTAATATATAAATCAAAATCTGTGGTCATATTCCTTGGTTCTTATGACAGATATAGGTTGCTCTGTAAAATAAAATAAAATTAAATTTGTTTACTGAAGTAATATTTAGTTTACTCTGTCCAATAAAAAAAAAGGTTTAAAGTATTGTAAGAAATTTGACCTTAATTCACGTTCATTCCTCCCACCCCTTCACCTTAAGTAAATAAATTATTAACCTGTACATTTTCCTTTTCGAATATTAAATTTAAATCGGATTTTAGCAACCTAATGATAAGCTAAAGAACATTAGATCAAATAGTTAAAAGTCTGGTAAGACTATTAGCAGATAGTTTTTTCACCCACGCAATTGTGGTGGCAAACATTTAACTATAATAATATAATTAATAATATTAATGAAATAAATGGTACGGTGAACTGCGCCTACTGTTTCTTTCGCTTTCATTTTAATATAGATACATTTTCAAATTTCTTTTATAAAACTTGTGAAACTAAACCATATAAGTTTTTGTAGAAACACTCCACCAAAGGGAATTTATTAAATAATAAACAATGTTACAGAACCATTGAGATTTGTCCAACAAAGAGCATAAAGATCAATTTCACATTTCAAAGACCTTGATTAATATATATTGCTAATACCTCAAGAAACTATAAATTTTAAAACGTAGATATATTTTATAAAGGTTTTTTTTATTAGAAGGTAAGGTACTTCAACTATGTAATGATAAGTTATTTCTTATCTGAAATAATTGACCAAAATTGGAAATATCCGCTTATATAAATCACCCTCAAAGTCATTTTAATGGGGAAAGAAATATTTCCACTTTGTCTGTAATGTTTAAAACTGCTTAAACATAAAATGTAATCAATATCTTTTGAGCACATTAAAAATAAATCTACTTTCTATTTTTGTTCTTGAATAAACTACCCTTCAATTATGTTATGGTTAAATATTTAACTCCATATGGGAACATTATGATTATATTAGATTCCTAGTTAAAGATAATTTAGTAAAATGGTTATAATTTTAGCCGCAAGGCCTAGATATAGAACACACAGGCGGCATTGCGAAAACCATTGTTTCGGTTTCAAGGAGTTATTAATTTTATCAATTTTTTTAAAAAAAAATTTTACAATCACAATACTTATTTCTTTGAGGAGTCAAGATAAAATATAAAGGACTAAAAAAAATAGGCCTATCGATAAAATTACTTTGTGAGAAGCATTTTGAACACTAGAATATTTTAATTAGATTTGTTTGTTTTTTGTCTAAATATAAAAATAAATATATCCATCTACTATTTAAAATTTTAACAGTTAAATTATATGCTCGTTTTGATGTTTAGTTAGTTTTTAAAAATAAGTCTAAAGCAAGTTAATTTAAATTTTGAAAATAATATTTTAAAAGCAACTCCTAATGTTTAATTCATATTTTGAATGCAACAAAAACTCCATTCAGGTATTTAAACCAATAAAATTATTCCAACTGAATTATGCGTATTTGGTTCGACTATGGCTATGGACGAAATTTTGTTTGTGTTTAATTTTATACATTTATTTCGCTAAATGATAACTTAACGTTCCAGAGTAGTGATTGTAGTGTTGGTCTTATAAATCAAGCTATATATTTAATAAGCCTTCTATACAAGCACTGTATAAGTAAATCAACAAATAAGGTATTAAACAAAAATAATTAAAATGTTAAACCAAATTGAATTTATTAATTATATATCATTTGCTTGAGGCTATTTGTTCAGTAAACACTTCTACAAATATACAAATTTTCTTTTAAACGGGTCTGAATTAATTTTAATAATAATTATTTATGTTTTTCTAACAGACGCTATCTACTTTAAATGTATTTATTAAAATCGAGGTTCCATGTCATAACAAAAGTAAATTATAATTTGAATGGTTTTAAAAAATTTACTGAAATAATTAAACTAAAGACAATAATTTAAAATAACTTTATAATCAGTTTTTTAATTCAGTCATCTTTGTGCAAGGATAGGTATGAAATTTTTTTTGCTGTGTTTGATTTCTTATTTATTCAGTATTTTCGTTTCAAATAATTATTTAATCAGCACACTAAAAGTTTTTTTTAAATATGATTATTAAATATTGTATACACATTTTTACAGGGGATTGTTTAAATGATTATCAGATTTATAACTTTTTACTAAACTTATACAATTAATTTTCCGACATTCAGAAAATTGTCATTTAAATTAATTGTAAGAGTGAAATAAACGATATAGTTTGTAATTCAAAATGAAAACTATTACAATACCTTTCCTTTCATACTTAATATAAACTTTGCTTTCCAACCTAGCTTTCTAAACAGTAATTTACAGTCCAGTTTTCAAAGAAAGGACCTTTAAGAGAATACAGACACTTTTTTATCGGTCAAAATTTGTAGCATTTTATAATATTACTAGGGTTATTTTATAGGTATTGATATTATCTATTAAAAGTGTTAGATGCGAATCACATGTCTGGAAGTATGAATACCTGATAGTAGATCTATCAACTTTTTTGCTTGTTCTTCCTATGAATTTAGACTGTAGTTAACAATTAGAGGCTAATTTTCTTCCCATGGTGATATCAACATTTTGTTGAATATTTGTCATGCGCGTAACGGCATTAAATGAGAAACTTTTTAAATGAATAGAAGTTTTCATCAAAATCCAGGTTACCCTTGATAGGTATTCAACAAAAGTGTTGATTTAACCATATGAAGAAAATTAAACCCTTTGCTTATACTAGAAAATCATTTTATTTATTTTGACCAGAAAAATGTTTTTTCTCTAAAAAAAAATACTGTGCTCCCTTCAATCTCGCCTTGACTTCAAGAAATATAATATTTGCGTTTACTGGACTTAACCCTCAGACACCTTATCTTAAGTCAGTGGTGCATCTTACTCTTGAACTAAGGGTTACAGATTTGATGCTTATTAATACCTAAATAACTGGCGATCCAAAATTAACTAGTAAAAGAGCGTAGAATGGATCTTGGTCAAATGATGTCATTTAATACGAGTGGCTTACAGCACATTATATTATCATTTTCATTTTCCTCTTACCCAGTTTTATCTACTACCTCTCCATCCTTTATCGTTATATTATTATTATTATTATTATGATCATCATCATCATCTTACTACCCGTTCGGGTTATACGCATTTACACTAATGTGTAATGGTAGGGTGATTGTGAACTGAAATGGAGTACCTACAGTTTAACGTGGAGTCCGAACCACGGTGGAGGCCTGGCATTCCACACATTCACAAGTTTGTGATTAATACAAGTCTTGTCAGAGGTGAAGGAAGGGTTTGGCAATCAGATAAATCTGTGCCGGGACCGAGGATTGAACCCCGAACTGTATCGTTATAAACATAATTTTTTTCTTGGCGCTAATATTATTTAGCACCGTATTTTAATATCTGTTCGGTTTATACGCTTTAAGTACTGATTACGCTAATGGATTAGGAATTGGGAAGGTTGAAATTAGAGGAAGTGAGCCCATATTTGCGTGGAGGGAGTGTGTAAAACCGTTTTAGGAAAAACCATCCCAGTTCACTCGACCGAGATTCGAACCTTGATCTCCCCGTCCTCGGCAGTCTAGCTCTACACGACAAGTCTCCATTTCATCTCACAATCACCCTACCATTACACATTAGCGTAAGTGCGTATAACCCAAATGGGTAGTAATACGTGGTGCTAATATTAATTAATTATTACTAGAAAAAAATGGGTGTATATATGAAAATAGTTAAATTGTAACGCCTTTGTAAGCATGTGCACGGAGCTATGAGACTAAGCTTTATGAAAGGGGGCTATAGATCTAGTCCTCCTCTTACAAATACAAGAGTTTATTTTTCATTGGCTCACAAAAGAAAATAATATAATTCTCGTAGTTGCCCTTTCCCTCTTTCCTTTTGACATGACAAAAAGTGGTCACTCACTCCCATGTTAAACTAGAATACCAAGAACAAGGAGATTGAGATTAAAATCTCAGTCAGGTGTAATGAGTGTGGTTTTCCCCAAAAGGGTTTTACACTCCCCTTCCACGTAAATGTGGGTGCACTTTCTCTAAATTCAACCTTCCTCATCTATGACGACTTAGCGTAATTAATGCATATAATCTGAATGGGTAGTAAAACGCAGTACTAAAAAAAAAAAATGTTGTAGGTGAAGGTCGGAAGGGAGTATAAGTTTACAAAATTAGTTCCAGAAAACGACACATGCTATCGTAATTTCAGCTGTGTTGCCTGACTGATGCGGCCGCCTAAATTTAGTTTGTTATTTATGTGCTGAAATGATCAGTCAGTTCAGAAAAAATACACTTGAAAATATTCCAAATAAAGCCAAACACCAACTCGTGTCTATGCCACTCTGAAATCGAACCAGGTCCCTCTAAACCTGTAGTCGTGTGCTCCCCATTCATTCACCCGCAACAGATCTTGTTCGAGAAACTTGCCCGCGCGAGAAGAACCAAACAAACGAACGCTCCACTT
This sequence comes from Timema shepardi, assembly GCA_902151425.1. Classification (NCBI taxonomy): domain Eukaryota; kingdom Metazoa; phylum Arthropoda; class Insecta; order Phasmatodea; family Timematidae; genus Timema; species Timema shepardi. The sequence goes on along the minus strand of CABFVX010001510.1, from coordinate 120,769 downwards.
CTCTCCTCAAGGTCGTGTGTTGGATTGAAGAGGACCGGCTCTGACGTCACGACCTGTTTGGTTGTCGGCAGGAACTGGTTAGCGACTGGGACATCAATTAGGGCTGATGTACCCCAAGGGGGTAGAAGCAGGAGGAAGCAAGATCCACTACTCTTTAAGGAGCTGGATACTTCATGCAAGGGCGTATAAAGAGGTCGGTGGGGTCTGAACCCCTCCTGGAATTTGTTGGACCCCTCCTGTACCGCTAAGGGGATCCACATAGATCTGTACAAACTTTTATTGTTTTAAGATATAGGGACCAGAACCTCAACAAATCCCCTTAAAAATTACTTTTCTATGCCCTTGGGTTCGTGGACGACTTGAAATCTCTATGTATCGAACGTGGACTTTCTAAACACAAGTTATACAAAACGAGTGACAAACATCACTTGTTTTATCACCTTGTTTCACTACCTGTTTGGGTTATGCACATATTTAATAACTACCCAAATGCTTTGAGTATGAGTAGGGTTGAGTTTAAATGAAGTGTACCCGCATTTAGGTGGTGGCAGAGTGGAAAATCATTTAGGAAATAAAACACACTTACTAAACATGAGCAGGATTCAAACCCCGATATTTTTGTCCTTGGCAGGTCCAAACTCTTACAAGAGTGACGCTTTAAATCATTTAGCCAATTATATGAAATATAATCTAATGAAGTGGACTGGATAGAATTAGTTTATGGTAAATGAGGTGGACCGAATAGAAATATTTTAAGATATGGATAGGTAGAGTACTTTATTATTATTATTATTATTATTATTATTATTATTATTATTAGAACCGCGTCTTACTACCCGTTTGGGTTATACGCACTTACGCTAATGTGTAATGGTAGGGTGATTGTGAGATGAAATGGAGGACCTACAGTTTAACGTGGAATCTGAACCACGGTGGAGGCCTGGCATTCCTCACATTCACAAGTTGTGATTAATGCACATCTTGTCAGAGGTGAAGTAACAGTTTGGCTATCAGCTAAATCTGTGCTGGGACCGAGGATTGAACCCCGGACCCGTAGCACAGAAGTCTGACACCTTACCCCCAGACCACCAGTTCACCAGTACTTTTTTAAATGTGGCAATTAACTTTTGGGCTCTTAATTACATGGAGTAAACAAGTATATTCGTTTTCTGAAATAAAATCACCTTCGTCCAAGTTTGTGTCAAATAATTATTTTAGCAATCTCGTCACAGGAAAGCCTAAATCAAACCCCATTTAAAATTACATACTTAATCTGTATTATGTGGTTTAAAATATTATCGTTATGTTAGTTGTGAAACTAATACTGTACATGAATACTATCCAAGTTGTAATGATTTGTTAAAACTAAAAGCAATTAATTTAATTGTATGATTCGCTCTATCAGATACGTTATAGATTTTTCACAATTTGGTAAATCCCGTTAGATATGGTTTAGAAAGGGTAGGTACTCCCCCCCGTCCCCGTCCCCCACCCCCTTCCATGACATTGAGCGGTTCATGACGTTTTGACGCTAGTTTTGAATAATTGGTTTCTCGCGCACTCCCTATAGGTCATTTAGGAAACAAACTATTCGTCCCGATTTCCGTCACATTTAACAGTTTATGATTTCTGTTAATATATCTACTAATACACGAAATTGGTTGGGATGGAATACGTCCCTTTCGACCATTTTGTCGGCGCTGATAGGTTTTAAAGCGTTATTTAATCTCCAGTCGAAATGAAATAAAAATAACTAACGGAATGTCGAGGTCTGTTGGCGATTATAGTGTAATATGCAAATCAGTATTTCGCCGCCGGACGGATTTATGATAATTAATCAGCTAATGTAATTTTCTCTGGTGAAGTTTGGAAACCAATGTAAGTTATTCATGAAAGTAAGTGGCACTAGATCCGTACCAGTGGTTTGGCTGTTTAATGCGTCAGAATCGTCGATATATGAATTGACAGTGATGCTAAGATCTAGAGTAATGTTTCGTACGCCTGAATAGTGAATAATATGTGATTTATCATTGTTTTCCCCATTTTCTCTCTCCAAGCGAATGGATGTGCGTTTCTTATAAATTAAGCTTAAATTTACTCCATATTGTACCGGTAACTCCGCTTTTCGACATTTCACACACACGATGGTTTTAAATTGAGACTATACCAAGAGTAAGCGACCAATGTCTCTCTGATACGACGGTTTTAAATTGAGACTATAACAAGAGTAGGCGACCTCTGTCTCGTTGATACGACCGTTTTAAATTGAGACTATACCAAGAGTATGCGACCACTGTCTCGCTGATACGATGGTTTTTAAATTGAGACTATACCAAGAGTATGCGACCACTGTCTCGCTGATACGACGGTTTTAAATTGAGACTATACCAAGAGTATGCGACCAATGTCTCACTGATACGACGGTTTTAAATTGAGACTATACCAAGAGTATGAGACCAATGTCTCGCTGATACGACGGTTTTAAATTGAGACTATACCAAGAGTATGCATCCACTGTCTCGTTGATACGATGGCTTTAAATTGAGTAATTGCTTTATTTACTTCTAATGTTTACAAATTGTACATATATAGCAATTGCAGTACAGTAAATGCATAAAAAAATAATTAAAAAAAGCAACAACCAATGATTCGCTTTACGACAAAGATCTGGAATCTAATGGTTCGTAACTGATCGGTTGAGTATAAATAGTATTTTGAGATAATAATTACTTTTTTTCTACCTTTGGATGTATGTAATGTTAACAGTTTTGATAATATACCAAATTTTTGTAAATGTATGAATACAAAAATGTAGGATTAATGAACATCAACGGCTTTTCATATACTAAAATTAAAAACCATCAATTATTATTGCCTTGGGATGATGAAAATAAAAAAATTGGTTTTAATTAAAAAACAAACTTTTACCCTGGTGCGACGACAAAGGTAGTCCAACTCTCAATAATTATTGAAGTTTTAATTTGTAATGAAAATAGAACTTTAATTTTTTAACCATTCCCAATATGATTTTTTCCACAAAAACTTTGGGGTTGAAAGAAAAACACGAGAAGAATCTTGTTAAACGTTTTCCTATAGTGTTAATAAAACAAACATTCCATGGAAATATGTTTAATATTATTATTATTATTATTAGCACCGCGTCTTACTACCCGTTCGGGTTATACGCACTTACGCTAATGTGTAATGGTAGGTAACGTGGAATCCGAACCACGGTGGAGGCCTGGCACTCCCCACATTCACAAGATGTCTTGTCAGAGGTGAAGGAAGGGTTTGGTAACCAGAGTTAAATATTAAAGACACTGATAATAATTTATTGTCTTTTAAAAAAAATAGAATCATGTCTTACTACTCATCTGGGCTACACGTCTATGTATTAATTATGCTAGTGAGTTATAGATGGATAAGGTTGAATTTGGAGGAACTGAAACCACATTTGCATGGAATGAGGCTAGTAAAACATTTTGGGGGAAAACCTACTCAGTAGACTTGAGGTGGATCTGAACCCCGGTATCCCTATCATCGGCATTCTAGTCTATTGTGAGAGTGACACCTTGGACTGTGTGGCCACCAAAGCGGGGAAGTTAACATTGTGAGTCTATAAAAAGAATACAAATGAATATTTTTAGAAGTGGGAACGCTAACATCCAAGTGTTCTTACCTATGAATAAAACATCTTGTTTCATAACAACTTTTTGAATTTTCTGATTTTAATGAACGCGCGTTTTTTTAAGAAAATTCGGGCAAAACTATTTTGCGTAACAAACCAAACCATTTATTATCTAAGGTAAGTATAAGTAGGACAAGGGGAAAAAAATTGTTATATTTTTGAACCTAAATATTGTTTAGAGCTAGGCCTAGCTAGTTGAAACAGTTTTAATAATTATATTTAAAGTTTAAAGGATGAAACACTATCTTACAAATTTCAAAACACAAAACAGTAGTAAAATTATTTAACACAACTTTAGAAACTCTTCAAAAACAAACAAATGCTTTGTTTAGCTACAATCTTTTTAAAATAGTTGAAGTTTTGAGTAACATAATTTAAAAAAAATATGATTGTTATAGGATGACTTGTAAATTTGTAGTATTTTCGGGCCCTTCCATGTTGAGAATGTATGGAACTTGAGAAAAAGACAGTGATTTTTTGCAGTTTTTGAAGAATTTTTTTTTTTTTTTTTTGCCAAAATAAATCAAATATTGGTAGAGTAAAGGAAATTTAGAGTTTAATTTCTTTATATGAAGAGAAAAAGTTGTCAATAAATTCTAGGACACCCTTGACAGATATTCAACAATTGTTGATATCACCACGTGAAGAAAATTAAGCCCTATGTTTCTATTGGAGCAATAGTTGTTTTATTTTGGTAAAGAAAATTTTTTGCTATAAAACTACCAAATCACTGCCCTTATTTCCCGTTCACTTAGCTCCCACCTTAAGGGGTAGACAGTTTTCAATCAACTTGCGTGTTTTTTTCTCTAATTTTAATGGGCATTGGAAGGGGATAATATATAACCATTACTCGTAGCAAATTAGGCTGTGTAGACATATTTAATAGGCTTACTCTCTTATTATAGTACAATGATTGTAATTTCAACAATAAATATTTTATTTTTAAACATTTTCCTATACCTAATTAAAATTAATTTAAGATAAATACAAAGCAAATTGTGAGCATAAAGCAGTGGACATTTTTCTTGGCTAGTGGTTCGAGGCAAATAGTAGTCTATTGCAAATCAAGCTATAAATAGCTACTGAATTATTTTCTACGGAGAACTTATTACTCCATTGAGTATTAATATTTTACAAATCCCTGCTACTAAAACAATGTCGATTGTAAACTAGTGTAAACATTATATAAAATATATTATTCAAACACCATTAACGAACGAATTTGCGTTAGTTGTACGAGTGTGTTTTGGGGCTAGGAGTTTAAATAAAATAATACAGCAATTCAAAGTTATATTTATTCTTGATTTTTTTCTAATTTAAAATATGTATTCATATCTAATGATAGGTACAAAAATTTAGTGGCCACATGCTTTAGCGCGCTACTCACGTAAGAGATTAGTCTACCGAGGACTGGGAGATTGGGGTTCTAACACAGTCGGGTGTACTAAGAGTGTTTTATTCCTGAGTGGTTTTCTACCCTCTCCCTTCATGCAAATGTGGATGCACTTCATCTAAATTTAATAATATTATAATATTTAGCACCGCATCTTACTACCCGTTTGGGTTATACGCTTTAAGTACTAATTACCCTAATGGGTTAGGAATTGGGAAGGTTGGATTAGAGGAAGTGAACCCGCATTTGCGTGGAAGGAGAGTGGAAAACCATTTAGGAAAAACCACTCCCAGTTCCCCCGACCGAGATTCGAACCTCGATCTCCCCATCCTCAGCAGTCGAGCTCAATACGACAAGTACGTCAGCCAACTACGCCACCGAGGCGGGTATCATCTAAATTAAAAACCTTCCTAATCATAAACACATTAATGTAATTAGTGCAAAAGTATATACCCGAACTGTTAGTAGGACGAGGTGCTAAAAACAATAATTTCTCAACTCCACATAATTAATTCATTTAGCAAATTTTAACTAAACAAAAACATTAATTTTAGAAACAAGTTAGGACTCTTTGTAGACCTATTTCTTATTTTTTTCGTGTATGCATTCATATAAAATTTCAATAATATCCTTGAGTCCTGGAAAATTTAAAAACAATTTTAATCAATCTTAAAATATAATTCATGTCTATCAATACGTCGTTAATAGAATAATTACAGTTGAAAATTTTACTTAATCCTCAATCGGCGGTATTTATTAATCTGGTGAGGTCTAACTTTGTCGATATCTTTGAAACATAATTCTTTCATGTCAAGCTACTGTTTTGAATTTAATTTTGGGAACAATTCTGTTTTTGGTTCAAGCATCAGTGAAAAAAGGCTCACAAATTACTATTAACGCGGTTATTATTACAAACTTCCCCCCTCTTTCAGTTAAACGTCTATAAACAAAACATTATTGAATCCTGGAATCCAATAATCTCTTTCTCTACCTCCAACCCTTTAACCAAACCCTTGAAATGTTTATATCCAATTAAAAAAAATTTAAACATTGAAAGCTAGTTATTTAAGGGTAAATAGTTAAGGGACGTGAGCTAAGGGAAGAGTTTTTCAGTTTTTTTTATAACAAAACCTTTTTTTTCTTACAAATAACAAAAATAATACTCCAGTAGAAACATTTTTATATTTTATTCAGATGGTGATATCAACAGTTTATGAATATCTGTCATGAGCATAGAAGCATTAAATGAAATACTTTTTAAATGAAAATAAAAAGTTTGTATTAAATTATAAGACACACTTGACAAATAATCAAGAACTGCCTAAAATATGATTTGCTATAAAAACTGTAGAAACAATTCTTTTACCTCGCGTTCCCTACACACCCACCTTAGCTCGTTGGCCTATCTATCGTAAAATGTTAATCTCCCTCATTTCACTGGGGAAAAAAAAAGAGGCGCTTAGTTTATTCCACAACGATCAAATATTTCTTCATCAGGGAATGCCATATCGATTCTAATATTAGTCTCTTTGTTGCTAATCTGAAACCTCTACAATAACCCCCGCAACCCCTAACTACCAACATACATAATCAAATCAGAAGTTATCGGATATCTACCTTTTGATGTATCGATTTCATATGAGGAGTAATCTAATGCTTTGTGATATGTTCTCTGGTTCCAATACATCCCTCCCAGGTAAAAAGTATTTGCCGTTTGATGGTCGTCTCTTGCGTGATCCAAATTTCCACCCCTCCTTCTCCCCTTTATCGTTCCTCTTCATCTCTCCCTCTCCATTGACTTTCCAAAAACCTACTACTTTTATTTCACGAGAATGAAAGAATAATCGAATTGTATTATTATTATTATTATTATTATTATTTAGCACCGCGTCTTACTACCCTTTCGAGTTATACGCTTAAGTATTAACTAAGCTAATGGATTAGGAATAGTGAAGGTTAAATTTTAGATTAAGTGAACCCGCATATGCATAGAGGGAGAGGGGAAAACCATTTAGGAAAAACCACCCCAGTTCACCCAACCGAGATTCGAACCCCGATATCCCCGTACTCAGCAGTCGAGCTCAACACGACTTGCGCGTTAGCTAACTACGCCACCAAGGCGGGTTATCAGATTGTAAAACTACCGACCAAAACTATGGCTTTGTACTTTGGGGTGCTCTTGTTCTGACCTTGTTTGGGGCACTTATTGGTGTTAATAAAGAAAGGTTTATTGGAGGGAGTCTGCTCCAGAGGACGAATGTTCTAAGGAGTCACCCACGTGTTAGTCGTGCCTGCTGAAGATTAGGAGATCAGGCTTAGAATCCGTGTCGGGTCTAATAAGAATGTTTTTTTCTCAAACGGTTCTACAAGCTTCTTTCATGAAAGTGCGGATCGATTACCTCCAAAATGCTTCTTTGCTCATCGATAATCCCTACCTCATTAGAGTAGTTATAATATATGTGTATAACCTGAACGGTATTAAGACGCGGTGATAAAATAAATTAAAATATCTCAATCAATACCACCAAGAGTCAAAATAGAGTCTCCTAGACTTGTTAAGCTAAATAGATTTGGAGACGAAAATTAGTAGAACTGTGCTTTTTTTTAATAAAAAGAGTTCTACGTTAATCTTAGTGTTTTTCAGTAAGTTGGTTATCAATAATTTATAGGTCCGATAGACGTGATAACAATCAAATGTGATGATAATATGAAGTGAAGTGGCTTCCACTCCGATCTTATAAAAGAAGCCGACATGTAAAGGAGCACAGAGTATTCCTCCTGCTAAAAAATTCATGAATGATTCATTAGTTCTCAATATTCGAGTTCAGGACCTAATAAATAATTCAATACATTTTTTTTGTCATCACCATAGCAAAAAAAAAACGGCATGACTTTCTTTATCTATATTTCATCATTCTCAAATTTTTGCTGTCGTTAAAAACTTTTTTTTTTAAATTCACTTTCATAATTTTGAAAATTTTAGGACGAAGTTACGTACCAATAAATTATAAAAAAAATATTATCATCAGAATCATTAGCATTAGGTCATCAACCTGGCGATTGGTTTTATACAGTTTTCCCCTTTTACCTTTTTTTTTTTTTGGCTTCTTCTACGACTAGGAATGAATTAATAAATGAAAGGATATATGTATTATTTGTAGTATAATAATCGTATTTAATGACAACTCTCAGACTATTGAGGTTTGAATACTAAAGGTAATTCATGTATCAGATAATTACCAAGATGTAGTACATCCAACTGGGTGTCGTTAAAATGCTGAATATACAATAATATGATATCGAGTTGCGTTTGTATTGCCAGTGTTGCAAAATGTTTGTCCATGAGCATCGTGTGGCCTATTAGTTGGTAGCCACATCTATATATTACAATAGTGTTCTGCTTTCAGTTGTCAGCAGTTACATATTCTAATAACATATCTGGAACAAATAGCACTACAATTATTGTTCTATATCAGGGGTTTCCAACCTAAAAATTGCCAGATACTCACAACTGAATCCATGAATTAAATGTCGAGTCTTAATAGAATCGGTTTATTTTTGTCAAGCTATGCTAAAACGAGAACAAGTATTTAATCAGTAATGGGATAAGATGTGGTTATTTATATAGATTAAATTTCATACTGAATGACTGTTCCGATTGAAATATACTCTTTTTGATTCGTTGATTTACTACAAAAGATATAAGAAAGTAACTAAATAGGATCAGTTGGAGCATTTATGGATTTTTGCCACGCAATTCAAAACTTTTCATCTCTCGACTAAAAACATCAATTTCCTAAGAAACTTAACGGGCCGCAAAAAAATAAAGAAAGAAAAAATTGTGGGCCACCATTTGGAAACCCCAGTTTTATATATGATGTGCTATTTTAGGAACTCCATCAATTTTTTTTTATAAATTGGAGGAGTTTATATGGGGTGGAGTAAGTTCCCCCTTCGTTGGAGGAACGCGACAAAAAAAAAGTTAATCAATCTAGAGAAGGGAACTTTGGCTTTCATCTTCAATCATTTCACTCCCCAGTCTACCAATCGTTCATTGTTTTGTACCCGTACAGGTGATCACGTGGTAAGATGAAGTGCTCAAACAAAATGACATATATAAACATATTGAGTAATCAATGAATGAACGCATTATGGATTTAAATTGGAAAATATAATTTATATTAAACAATTTACCTTAAAGTGAGGATGCATTTATTTATCAGCCCTAACGGGTATTAAGATGCACTCCTATCTGCCATAGGAATGTAGAGAAGGTGAAAAAAAGGTTAGTGTTTTTGCAGTTTTTATATAAAAGCATCTCTTAGTTAAAATAAAAACATCTTCAGTACAAACAAAGGGTTTTTAAAAATGGTGATATCAATTATGTCTTGGAATTTAATGACAACTTTTTATTTTTATTTAAAAAGTTTCTCATTTAATGCCGTTATGCTCATAACAGATATTCAACAGCTGTTGGTATCAACATTTGAATAAATTTTAACTAAATGTTTTTACTGGAGATGTATTTGATTTAGTTTTACATATAAGATATAATATTACGCATCTGGGCTCCATGATTCATAGCCCAAGTGTGGAAATATTAACCAGTACTAATGTACCGTAGTCCAGGGGACGCCCGAATGTACTAATAGTACATCCTTTCCGTGGAGGCTCTTTCCATGTCCCAATGAGATGAGGGTGATAGTGAGTATGAGGGTTGATAGTGAGTATGAGGGTGATAGTGAGTATGAGGGTGATAGTGAGTATGAGGGTGATAGTGAGTATGAAGGTGATAGTGAGTATGATGGTGATAGTGAGTATGAGGGTTGGCAGCCGGTGGAAACACTTAAACCTAACTTAAGACTATTTAATCAAACCCTGGTGAGTATTGGGGTTGTTCAAACTTCAGGAAAAATATCCAAAGTAACAGTTGGGAGTTGAACCCGGGACCACTAACCTCGTAGCCGGCTGCACTGACCACTACACCACGGGGGCCGGTTACTTAATAGATGTTTTGCTATTATAAACGAAAAAAAGAACCATTGGATTTTTCTCGTCCCTTACAGTAGTCCGTTTCATTTATGCATTTCTCCAAACGTATATTTTCAATTTTTGGAATGAAACAATTAACTTTTTCTGTTATATTACTAAAAATGTGTCTTAAAAGAAGAATATCGGGGGAGGCTGATACCCTCTCTATTGGTGCCATTGAATGATTTGAATGGTTAATCCCCTTTCACCATTCAATTCTAAAAACTATTTTTTTTATTGGTATTCGTTTGACAGATTCCATTGGAACACACTTTGTTGTAAGCACGCAAAAAGCATTGAGGGAGTGATAAGTAAATGATATACTCGTAGATAATATCGTAAAATGTCCATTGTAGTGCTTTTATTGTGCTTCAATTTTCATAACACGGACCTTATCGAACAGCTAGAAAAATCCTTTAAGAAATACTTTCACGTGTTCATACGTCAAGGTGTGTAATATGAGGCTGTCACTTTTGATTTTTATTATCAAAACCTATAAAATAGCACGAGTTAAATAATAGAATGGTTTCAATTTTTACTGGAGAAATATGTTTGAATATTATATTAGTTCCTTCCTATCAGCATTGTAGTTTACTTTTGTCTTCCTTACTCGTTTAATATGATCCTATTGTTTGTCGTGAAAATATGTGTGTGCCATACCCTATATTTACACACCAGTAATAAAACCATACATGTTTGATTTCTCATCATTTAATGAGATTTCGATGACTCTCCATTAACTTGAAACAATTTCTAGGATATGGTTTACTTTGCGATAATAACATAAAAAATATTTGGACTATACTTGATATCCAATTTATACAATAGAACTCAAAACCAACCATTGTTGAGCGTAAAATATGTATATGGTGTTTACAAAATATATTATTTAAGCAAATCATGTTTCGTTTTTCCTTGTTTTTGCTGTTTCAGAAATCCTAGATATATTGAAATATTTACTTATTAATTTTTAAAAGAAGAAATGTATGAAATATAAGATAACAATAAAACAACGTCAAACAAAAGGATCTTGTAATAATACAATATTAGTGAATTCATCATTTTATTAATGTAAATACAGAAATTTTAAACTAAAAAGTGGGTCGTACACAGATTAATAGTAAACATATTGAAACGAATAGTTTGGTAAATAAAATAGGTTAGAAAAACATTTAGGCCTAAAATATACAGATAAAAACACAAATAATTTCCTCGCTCTATTTATTTAGTAATATAAACATTAATATGGTCGTCATTTTATTTAATATAAGGTAGCTGCACAGTTGACACTAAATATACAAAATAACTTCCATGATTAAAATAAATAAAATGGTACGGGCAACCGCATTTTGTTTAAAGGCAATTTTCTTTTTTTTCTCTATTATATATGTATAACAATAATTTATAACTCCTAAGATATTTGAAACAAAATAACAAAAATGAACATAGGCTTTCACCAAAGAGCATACATGAAATAATATATACTTATATATGATTTGTTCTATGCATTTTCAACTCCCCGTTTCTTAAAGTTCAATTTTAAACATATATTTGTTTATAACTCTAAAAAAAAGATTTTATAAATAGACATTCAACGAAGGGTTTTCTATAGGCTTACTTAAGAACTCTACAGCTTGACGATAAAAAGTTATTTAGTATTTCAAAGAGTATCGTAGCTATGGTCAAGATTGGAAGTTTATGCTTATGAAAAGTAACCTCAAATTCATTTTCATGGGAAAATAAGATGTATCATTTTGTTTATAATGTTAAACAGTGCCTAGATACAAACTTTTATTGTAGACTAACATTTAAAGGCCAATTTAGAGAAAAAATATTTTTTCTCTTTTCAGTTGTAAGTAAGCTACACTTAATTTTAGGGTTGGATAGTTAATTCCAAAAAATGCCTTTGAGTAACATTCTTAGCCCAGTTTGTGTAAAGATTAGCTATTACTAGTTTACCATTGAATAGGAGAAGCACAAATGTACTAATCATACATCCTTTCCGTGGAGGCTCTTTCCATGCCCTGATGAGATGGGATGATGATGATGATGATGATAATGATAAATAGTATGAAGGTGTGGAAACAGTGGAAATTCTTAAACCAAAAAGGCCTAATTAGTCAAACCCTGGTGATCGTTGGGGTGATTTCCTTTCCGGGAAGAATATCCAAGGTATCGGTCGGGAATCAAACCCAGGACCTTTAAACCCGTAGATATGTGCACCGAAAATACACCACGGGGCCGGTGTTTTGTTATGTTAAAAAATTCCCTAAATACCATATTTTATCAAAACATTTAAGAAACAATTTCGCGAAAGACGCATTTTTTCTCTTTTTTTAGCCTTAAGTAAACTACCTTTAGTTTTAGAGTTAGTTATCTTAGTCCATGAATGCCGCTGAGGAACCTTATAGAAACCTTACATACCAAGTTCTATACAAATTGGTAAAACGGTTTAGGCTCTAGGTGAAAATACAGACAAAATCGCATCCAGACGATGGTACGAAGTAATCCATCTATATCTCAAACTTGACCCGCCTCGGTGGCGTAGTTGGCTAACGCTCTTGTCATGTTGAGCTCGACCGCTGAGGACGGGGAGATCGAGGTTCGAATCTCGGTCGGGTGAACTGGGAGGCGTTTTTCCTAAATTATCTTCCACTCTCCCTCCACGCAAATGCGGGTTCACTTCCTCTAATTAAAACCTCTCAATTCCTAATCCATTAGAGTAATTAGTAATTAAAGCGTATAACCCGAACGGGTAGTAAGACGCGGTGCTAAATATTATTATTATTATTATATCTCGAACTTGATTTTTTTTACGATCACAGTACCTTCTTTATCCGAGGCTTGTGAGGAAGAAAAATAGTTTGTTTATCTAAAATATATTATTGTTGAATGAAGTTATGAGATTTTGTCATGGTTTTAGAGCTTTGAAGGGTTTCAACATTCAAAGGATTTTCTATAAGAGGGGTTGGTTTGAATCCAGTGACTTCTGCCATGAAACGAATGATTTTTATTTTAAGATCGGTTTGGTATCGGAATACAGGGTTGAAACTAATGTAATAGTAATAATAATAATTATTATTATTTAAATTTTCTTTATTGTAGTGCTGGCCAACATTCGTAAGACCAATAACAGGCCAACACTTAAAAGTACGTAAGAACCTTACAAATATATAATAATTACACGAGAATATAAGAAAAACAATGATAGCTAAATAATTATATATACTGATAAATAGTTACTAAAAATATAGTAATTAATAATGATAAGTATAAAAAATATCAATAAATAAATATATAATAGTTAAAAGCAGTAAAAATAAGCAAAAAATAAATCAGAGTATTGTAAATTTAGATATTATAGGCAGAACCTCTCAATGATAAGTTATTGATACGGGATTTCCTTAAATAACTTTCTGAGCTTAGCTTTTCTTTTATGATAAAAGTCGAATTCAACAAATCTAGAGTTGGCGATATGAATACAATGAATTATAGGGCTATTGAGATAAAGTAATTTTGGATTACGAGAAGCCCGAGAAGGGATATGAAACCTCTACATGATCAAGGGCAAATTTACAATAAGATTTGCTATTGAAAATATTAAAAACCAAAAGGGCATCACAATAAAGTCTACGAGAGAAGGGAGTTTGGAGCCCTAAGATGTTTCGAAATCTGTTATAATTATAATAAATCCTGTTAGTAAATAATTTACCATAGCATTCAACGACAAATTTTCTTTGGACGTTTTCCAACCTAAGAGAGTCAATTAAGGCAATGGAATTCCAAGCAACAGTAGCATATTATAACTTAGATCTAACCAGGGCGTAGTACAGACATAAAATAGTCAGCTTTCTTAAATGATGAAGTAATAAATTTAATAATTCCAAGTAATTTCAATGATTGGGAAATCACATGGTCAACATGATAGTGGAAATAAAGTTTGTAATCCAGGATAACACCAAGGTCATTAATATAAAGGGTGCGAACTATGTTTTTAGTGCCCAATTTATAAGTAACAAAGAAAGGATTAGTTTTCCAATTAAAATATATATTTGGCCTTAGATTTATAAGAATACATTTTATTTTCAAAAAAAACATTGTAAATATATACAATCTGCAATAGATTTGAAAATTTTAAACAATTTTACATCATCAACAAAGAGTAAATAACTAGACGAGTTCAAATATTTACCAATGTCATCAATAAACACATTAAAGAGAAGAGGACCTAAATTAGAACCCTGTGTTATGCCACAGGGGGCTAAAAATTTATTTAAGGTGTGGGAATCAATTTTAATAGTGAATGATTTTTCATGCAAATAACTGCTGAACCAATTTACATATGAGTGAGAAAGGACGAAATTACCAAGTTTAGAGAGTTGCTGACATAAATCAAATGCCTTACTTTGGTCAAAATAAATAGCATCAACCTGACCTTGGGCAGAGACTTGAGGGGCAAAATAATAATAATAATAACAGATTTTAAAATAAAGACGTCACTAATTTTAGGATATCCAAGATGTGTAATAATAGGTAATAGAATCAACCATCAACTTTAGCTCACTTACGTGTATTAATCACAATTTGTGAATGTGGGGAATGCCAGGCCTCCACCGTGGTTCGGATCGCACGTTAAATCTGTAGGTCCTCCATTTCATTTCACAATCACCCTACCATTACACATTAGCGTAAGTGCGTATAACCTGAACGGGTAGTAAGACGTGATGCTAATAATAATAATTTAGCTAACTTACTTCGGTGGCCACGTGGTTTTAGACGCTACTCTCGCAGTAGACTAGACTGCCGATGATGGGGAGGTCGAAGCTTGAATCTCTGTATCGTGTAATAAGGATGGTTATTACAAAATATTTTCCACTCTCCCTCAACGCAAATGCGGGTACACTTCCTATTAATATAATTTCTTGTCCTTAGTGTCATTGACTTAATTAATAATTAATATATAAGTTTATAATCCAAACAGTTTGTAAGACGCGGTGTTAAAAAAAACATTAGTCAAAATTCAATTGGGAAAGTTAGGAATAATTTCATTTGGCAGCTAATAATGTTATAGATATAATTTCATGCATTCATACGTCAAATCATGTGATCTATAGCTGTAACATTCGATAGATATTATCAATAACTATATGATATTTAAATGTGTTCAATTTATACCATGATTTTTTTTGTATTTTCCAAAAGGTCCTTTCCATGGAAATATTACTATTTGTGTGAATGATGCTAATTAATAAATATTTACTCTAAAAAGTATTTATTTCCATATTACTTAGAATCATTGTGTAGATACTTTATATAAATGAAGATACCATATTGAATGCCAATTTTGTATTAGATTATTGGAGTAGAATTAAGCCTAAATCAAGTTGACGTGGATCCAAAATGTTTGGTTATCGAGAGTAAAATAGTTTTGGCCAAGCTCACAAGTACAATATACTTGCCGTATCTTAACCTAAATAAAGTTTCCGAAATAGTTATTGCTGACCAGCAAGTTATTATTATTATTAGTAGTAGTTGTATTATTAGCACCGTGTCTTACTACCCGTTCGGGTTATACGCACTTACGCTAATGTGTAATGGTAGGGTGATAATGAGATGAAATGGAGGACCTACAGTTTAACGTGGAATCCGAACCACGGTGGAGGCCTGGCATTCCCACCAGCAAGTTGAGTCGGAAAATAAGGAAGAGACTGAAGAAATGTTACATTTGGAGCAGCACGTTGTATGGATCAGAAACTAGGACCCTTAGGAAAATGGAAAATAAATACTTGGAAGGCTTTGAAATGTGGATCTGGAGTAGACTTGAGAAGATCAGGTGGACAGACAGGCGGACAAATAAATAAATCCTAAGATGACCAGGTGAGAAGATAACCATTTTTGATGTGGATATTTGAGACAAAACAAACTGAATTGGACACATCCTTAGGAGGAACTTTCTTCTGCATGACGTCATTGAAGAGAAGGTTGTGGGAATGAAGAGCTTAGAAATAAGAAGGATTCAAATGTCAGATGATTTTAAGGAAAGAAAAAAAAATCTGGTAACTGAAGGAGGAGTTAGAGGATAAGGGTGCATTGGAGGTCTAAGGTTCATTGACAAAAGAAGAGGACTTGTCGTGAGACAGAACACCTAATATTCATAAAACCAACAAAAATAAACAATGTTAAATAATTAATACCAATATAAAACGATTGATAAACGAAAATCGTTAAAATTAAATCTTCTGTCTGTTGTTAGACATTTATTTTCCTCCTAAGTGTAGACAAATAGTTTGGAAATATAGAGATATTTATAGTAGCCATTTATATACGTCCAAACAGAAAAATAAAATACAAGGTAGTTTTGGAGCAATTGATGGATTTGTCGTTTAGTAGTTCCAAAGCTTGATTAATAGTATAATGCGAATCAAAAAGTCAATATTTCTCGTAGGTGGGGAAAGTGAAAGGAGATTTGGGAGAAGGGGGCAATCCTAAATTTGACCCTTCTTTCTAAGTTTGTTCTTTTGAAATGCTCTCATGATTACCTATCTTCTAAAACCAGGCGAGCACAGCAAAAGTTTGTCGAATTTTTTTACGGTAATTTGTGTGGCAATATGTCGTCCAATAGCGTGACGACAGCGTGCTGGGATATTGACCCATTACCAAGAACCCACACACACACCTTTTGGCAAGCCATCATTTCTAATAATGGTACGCACTTCAAGTCTTGGTTTTATTTCAATTTATGAAACTCCTTTTTTTTTCCTTAGCACCGCTTCTTTCTACCTGTTTGGGCTATACGCTTATGTACTAATTACGTTAATATTTTTTAGCAATTTTGGAGGTTATATTTATGGAAAGTGTACCCGAATTTGCGTAGAGCTAGAGTATAAAACCATTTAAAATACCACCCTCACTACACTCGACTGAGATTAGAACCCGGATTTCCCCCTCATCCAGCAGTCTTGTCTGCTGGAGAGTAGAATGTTATACCACGTGGCCCCCAATGTGGGTTACTATTTTATTGTTCGGCGGAAGGGAAGGTAATTATTATTGTTGTGTTCTGTACCCATTCTTTATTGGCCTCGTTGGTTTGATCCCCTGCCACAGACAAGGATATAATCTCTGTGTCCCCGGCGCATAAAGCTTCTCCATGAAGCAGTGGGTCTGAAAAGGAATCAACTCATCCTCGTGAGCCCATGGGAGCTACTTGAATGAAAAACTAGCAGCCCTGGGCTATAAAACTGAGATTAACAACTGTTTGAAGGTTTGTTGTACTGACCACATGACATTTTATTGAAAATATTTCTTGAGATCAAACGTTCTGTTTAAAAAAAACATAAGGCCATTTTAAAGCACTTACTTGATACTTATTTACTCACTTACTACATTTTGTATTAGTTACTCACCTAGGTGGTGTAATTAGTTAACATGATAGTTTCGTGTTGAACTAGACTGCCAAGGAAGAGGAGATAGAGGTTCTAACCTCAGTCGGGTGAACTGAGATAGGTTTTTCCTAATAGGTTCTCCAATCTCCCTCTACGCAAATGCGGGTCCACTTTCTCTATATTCAACCTTTCCTATTCCTAACCCACTGGCGTAATTAGTACTCAAGCGTATAAGCCCGGACGGGTAGTATGACATGGTGTTAAGTATTAATATTATTATTGTATTAGTTTATTATCAATACTTTAAAAATGCGTACAACCTGAACAGGTTGTAAGATGAGGTGATAAAAAAAAGTTTCTGTAAAAATATTTTGATATAAATAAAATAACTTTACTAATAATTGTTATTGTTATTAAGGAAATTTTGTTCGTCCCTGTCATGACGATGAATACAATCTAATTTTCCTCCCCC
>CABFVX010001510.1:77430-102617 GCA_902151425.1 Timema shepardi | reverse complement strand
ATCAGAAGGAAAAAGAAAAAGTTTTTTTTTTTTTTAACGAAGGGAGGGATGTTTGTTTCACTTTGCCAGTGACTAATAAATGACATTCTATCTGTCGACGTACGGTAATTGACTTTAACTACGTCTATCAATCAATGTAACGAACAAGTTTGTTTGGAAATTCATTGCCTAACGATAAATGAACCGCCACCTTTTCTAGTGGAGGGATATTTTTAAAGCGGGTTTTTTTTTTCAAATAAAGTGCGATTTAAAGCTTTCTAGGTCACTTGTAAGGTATGTGTGTTAAAATATTTTAATTTTTTGTTTGTTTGAGGTATTTAACTTGCACTTTAGTATTTACTATTATTATTATTATTAGCACCACGTCTTACTACCCGTTCGGGTTATACACACTTACGCTAATGTGTAATGGCAGGGTGATTGCGAGATTAAATGAAGGACCTACAGTTTAACGTGGAATCCGAACCACGGTGGAGGCCTGGCATTCCCCACATTCACAAGAAGTCTTGTCAGAGGTGAAGGAAGGGTTTGGTAATCAGATAAAGCTTTGCCGCGACCGAGGATTGAACCCCGGCTGCCAGCACAGAAGTCTGACACCTTACCCTTAGACCGCCAGATCACCGACTGCACTTTAGTAACTTATTGATTATATAAGCACACGACTTATAAACGAATATTAATCTAGAACAAAGATCTAGCCCCTGGCCGTTAATTCATCACTATGAAAGGGTAAACCCACATTTCACAAATAATACAGTTTCCGGAAATGCCAATAACCGAACCCGGGGCCCCTAGTTTACTAGACAAACACGCCACCGACTGAGCTAAGCTATCTGACACTATACAATAATTATATAATTCAATCATTTCCGAAAGTCTTTCATTTACTACGTTATTGAAAAATCTTTAAAACAAACTTTTTTTTTTTACAATAACTCTTTAGTATTAGGTATTAAAGAAAAGTAGTCAGAATTGAACTAAACACCGTTTCTGAATTTATATTTTCAAACAGGTATGTTTTGATAGTTAATTATGATCTGAATAAGATGTCTTAGCTAAATTTTAACATAATTTTTACCACTGCACCTAACTAGCTGTTAAGGTTGTACGCATATATATATTAATTACACTAATGAATTAGTGATAAGGAAGGCTATATTTTGGAAGAAGTGTACCCAAATTTGCTTGGATTAAGAGTAGACCACCATTTTGAAAAAAAAATCTCTCGGTACATCCAACCGGGATTTTAACCCCGATCTCCCTATCATTGGCATGCTATTGTAACGCAAAAGTGACGCCTTAGACCATACGGCCACAGAAGCAGGTAATATACAATATTGGGTTTGTCCCTTTTAATAAAGTGGAGATTAAAGTTATTGAATTATGGTTATCTTCTCAGGATAAGTTGCTTGAAATCTTTAAGGATATTAAATTAGGGGGAAACCACCTCATTTGCCACAGATGTGTGACGTCATCTTCGCAAAAGACTAGACTACCAATGATGTAGGGATCGGGATTCGAATTCCGGTTGGTTGTGCTGAGGATGGTTTCCACACTCCCTCTTTGCAAATTTGTGTATATTTCCTTTGGATTAAACCTAACCTCATTCCTAATACACCAGTTGAATTATTACATATGCGTATATTTAACCCTTTTTATGAGTTTTTGCATTTTGAACATATTTTATTAACATTTAATGCCATTTTTTTTTAAATATCTATTTTGTAGGACCAAAACGGTTTGCAAGATACAGTGGGAGGAAAAAAAGTAAATAATATTATACAAATTATATTATTTGTTCATATGTTAAGAAACATTCTTTTAATTTTAATCAACTTATCTTGACACTATCAAATATGTTTGCAGACGTACTGACGATGTACAAAAACCATAAATATTTAATTTAACGACACCATACACATTCCTCTTTGTTAAAAAAAAATATCAAACATATTAATGGATGTCTCAAATTTGTCTCTCCTATTCTGGTGTTGTGGGAAAGGGAAAGTTGTCAAGCTTAGAAGAACAAACGAATTACGAATAGCTGTGTGTCTTTTATCAAGAATGATTTAGTACTTTCCCCATCGGTACAAGAACATTATTCAAACTTCTTAATTTACTCGTTAGGAAAAGTCAGTGACATTTTCAAAGAGATCGGTCAAAAAACCGGGTTACACGAACTATTCTGTTCCGTTGTAAGAAGCTAGTGTGTATGTGTGTGTGTGTGTTATTTCCTCTTCTCTCTCTCTCTCTCATATTGTGTCATTATCAAGACAAATGGAGCGCGTGTAAGGAGAAGTGGTAAAATTCTACCATCGTGCAGCGTATGTGACAGAAAGAGTCATGTTAGGCCTATATTCGTTAGATTAATTACGTCGCCAATAGGTTGAAATATAGGAAGGTGCCAAGTCTTTGTTTCGTGTCCCTTTATTATGGGTGTCTATATGGTAAGGAAATGAGAAGCGGTGCAGATATTTAGAAATCCTGAATTATATATGAAGTGGATTGATATTTTTTAAATATTTTTTTTTCACCAAAATGTAGGCGAAAGTTCAAAACAGTTAAAAAAATTAAATTTAGAGTGTTTTGAAAAAGTGTGATAATTTTAAAAAACTCTGTAAAACAATACTATATTATCTTACAATATTATATTGAGAGCCTATAAAAATTACTTTATTTAATAAAATAAGGCTGGATAAATATTTATTACCTTTGGCTTTGTTCTCAAAATTACACATTTCCTCGTAAAGGTTCGTTAATTTTTTTAACTTTAAAACTAAAAATTTTAATTTTTTTCGTTGGTCACAAATTTGGTGATAACTCTCGCCTACATTTTGAAGAAAACTATTTTGAATGAATATTAAACATCTTCTTAAATAATGATGTATATTTCAAACGCGTGGGTCGCTCCCTACCTACTCTTAATATGTTTCACTCCTTAATGTTTGTTCCCGAACGCTGGTAATCTAGTCTCAATCAATATTAAGACTTTTTAAATATATACATTTACACAAATCAATATTTAAAATATTTGTCGGT
Organism: Timema shepardi; assembly: GCA_902151425.1. Taxonomy (NCBI): domain Eukaryota; kingdom Metazoa; phylum Arthropoda; class Insecta; order Phasmatodea; family Timematidae; genus Timema; species Timema shepardi. Next base: position 99,578 of record CABFVX010001510.1, on the reverse strand, counting down.
CAGGTAATTTGACCATCTAATAATTTTGTTTTTCTTTGTCTTTTAAATTACGATCATTCTGTTTATAACTGTCATTATGAGCCATGAGGCTGATGTAAATGTACCCACACTTGCATATTAGGGAGAATGGAAGAACATTCAGGGGAAAAATAACACCCTTCTCAGTACACAGAGCCGGGATTCTAACCCCATCACAGGCAAATCAGACAAGATGAAGATGATATCTGACGTTAAGTTAGCGTGCCCACCAATGCGGGTAAAACTCTAGATTCATTTAGTTTATTATTACATAATAATATTAAAATAGTATTTAACTCTGCACTACCAATTTATATATATATATATATATATATATATATATATATATATGTATGTATGTATGTGTGTGTGTGTGTGTGTGCGCGCGCGCTGACTATATGTCCATTTGAAATTATTTCAGGACTGGGATTTGAACTAGTAAATTCTATAGAGGCTCACATTAAGGTGGGATAGAAGCGAACATGGGAAAAGGCCAACGTTTTTGGAGTTTTAATTGCAACACTTTTTGTTTTTTTGCAAAAATAAATAAAATATTGCTCCAGAAGGAACATAAAGTTTAATTTTCTTCATATGGTTATATCAACAGTTGTTGAATATCTGCCGTGAGTATAGCAACATTAGAAGATAAATTTTTAATGAAGATAAAAAGTTGCCATTAAATACCAGAACACCATTGATAGATATTCAAGAAATTTTGAGTTCACCATGGGAAGAAAATTAAATTATATGTTTTTATTGGAGATATACTTTATTTATTTTGACCAAAAAATGTTTTGCCATAAAAACTGCAAAATACTGTTTTTTTTATCGCGTCCCTTTCCATCTCACCTTAAGTTACTAAATTAAATCCCCCTCGGGAATTATCTTGAATGTATATTTATATGCAAGAATGTTAGTGGTTCAGCGCTCACTATAATCTACTATTTTTGTTAATATTATTAGGTGTTTTGTCTTAAGACAGATCTATTCATTTCGTCTATGAGATTATATTTAGATTAGGTGTGCCTACATTTGCGTTGAAGGAGAGTAGAAAACCACTTTTAAAAAAACACCCTTTATACACCTGGCCCGGATCTCACGATCGTTGTAACTTCGGTATAAAAGTTTAGCAACATTTGGATTGGTTTTTTTGTTTTGGAATATTGGGGACAAATGAGACGAGATAAAATAAATAAAACATACATCACACATGGAAACACATAAATTATTCAAAAACAGTATTGACCTATAAAAATAGAATGTGGGAAATGTAAGGACATCAATATTTCAAAACTGAACTTTAGAATGTAGGTTAGTACATTATCTGTACATTAAAGGGATTCCTTGTGATATATTTATCAAATTGTAAGCTTTTCCTACAAACTATCAGGGTGGTTCACGATTCTTTTTTAAATTGATTGATTATCTGAATTTAGTATAAAGTGTGATACATTTATATGAAGAAATGAATCGGTCAGAGTTTATTTAGCGGATACTTAGCGTTTAAAATATATGTTTAGAGTTCACCAGAATAATAATTTACAATATTAAAGCCTACGTATTTATTGATTTTTTACTTGGGTTATTAAATATTTAGGTGCTGGGGGTGGTACGTTCATTTTATAATTTATTACTACAGCATGCATTCATAGATGATGAGATTATTTAAATTGAACCCGCCTCGGTGGCGTAGTTGGCTAACGCGCTTGTCGTGTTGAAGCTCGACTGCTGAGGATGGGTAGATCGAGGTTCGAATCTCGGTCGGGTGAACTGGGGGTGGTTTTTCCTAAATGGTTTTCCACTCTCCCTCCACCCAAATGCGGGTTAACTTCCTCTAATTAAACCTTCCCAAGTCCTAATCTAATAGAGTAATTAGTACTTAAAGCGTATAACCCGAATGGGTAGTAAGACGCGGTGCTAAATATTATTATTTAAATTTATATTCTTTCCAACTGATTTGTGAGATTAATACTAAAGTACCTTTTGGATCAAAATAAACCCAATTTATTTACCGCACAAAACCAAGAATTCTTAGCAACATTTACCATTTTTAACCTGCTAACTCTCACAACAAATACATAATTATGTGTGTGCTCATCTGGAATATTTGTATTTACTTACACTAGTAGATTAAGAATGAGATAGGTAGAATTTTGAGAGATTTTACCCACATTTGCATGTAGGAATTAGAACAATTTAGAAGAAAACTCCTGTAATACACCCCTCAATATTTAAAGACGGGGTTGACGTTCATACCACGTGACCACCGATCCAGCTTTGGCTCATTTGAACTATGTTCTGTAATAAGGAGTATACCTGATAAAAACCATTTTCCACATATCGGCAAACTATGCACAATATATTTGAGACTTACACGTCTAAATAGCCTCGGTGTGGTATCTTTGTGGGATGGTATCTGGGATCTTACATATATTATTTTTTATTATCCCACCCAATCGGGATTTGAAAGAAAACCTCTAGAGATTTATGGCTTCAAGGGAAAATGGGGTAGAGTCATTCCAGGATATCAGACACCATCAGCAATTACTCATTTTTTAATTAGTTTAAATATGACAGAGATTTCTTTTAAACATAATATAAAATCATTAGAAAGGTTTCATGATTGTCTAACATATGACAACATTAACTCAATTTGAGTTTAAGTTAAATCCCCCCCTTTTGTCTCTGTAACCCTTCAAATAATTTTCGAGCATTTCAAATTAAATGCCTTGACGTAGATTGGAAGGGGACGTGATTTAAGGTATGTAATTTTTCAGTTTTTTTTTAAATATAAAAATGAGCGTATAACCCGAACAGGTAGTAAAACGTGGTGCTAAATATTATATAAATATAAAAATGGTTTGGGTCCAAAATAATCAAATATTGCTTAGGTACATATATTTAGGTTAGTTTTAAGTTTTCGAATATTTGGAATTGGCATGAAGGCATTTGAAAATAAACATCTTAAATACTGCTCTAACCTCAAATTCCTGCTTTCTTCCAGCCCAACTTAACATAACCAAGCTCTCCATTTGTTACTTGACTAATCAAAGTTAAATAAAGATTAAATCTCCCGTAAAAAATTTCTAAACATCTGTTTACAATTCACATGCAGGGGATAAGTTATTTTCCATAAAAAAAAATTGGTGGCCACATGGTTGCAGGCATCTCTCTCGCAATAGATTGAACTGCCTATTACGAGAAGATCGGAGTTCGAATCCTGTTTGGGTGTAATGAGGATTTTTTTTTTCCTAAATAGTTTTAAGCTATCCTTCCACGTAAATAGCTGTAAAATTCCTCTTAATTCAACCCTCCTCATTAATAACACATAATCGTTTCTAGAAAATAGGATTATATCCAGAACGGGTAGTAAGACACTGTACTACGAAAATCATAAGGTTAGCATTAAGACATCTTAATTCAACATTTTGTGTAGCTATAACTTATAAAATAAATAGGCCTGATTAGCTAAGATATATATTTTCTTAGTATGTATCATACAAACAATATTTACAACGTTAAAATACTCTTCCAAACTCTATTCTAAAACACCTTTTCATTATTTAAATACTGTTTTTATTTGTATGTATATAAAAGTTCACTCATAATTTATTAGCTTTTAGTTTCTTTATACTCATTTAAAAAATTTGAAAATTTATTACCTAACTTATATTCTTAAAACCTATTTGACTTTGATTGTAACTTATTTGTATTCATATTTTTGAAGGTGTATTAGAAATATATGGTGTGATATTGAAGGAGTCTTACAAAAATATATGAACAACAAAAATGAGCACCAATTCTTCATTTAAAAAAATATGAGTGAGACATAAACAAACTAGAATCGAATAAAAGTAAGAAGGCGAGAGGAAATGTAAAAAAGAAAAAAAAATTGATGATATAAAAATAATAATTATCATATGAATGAAATAAATAAAAGAAAGAAATATTTATGGTGACTATTTGGTCCGGTGATAAGTGAACATGGTGCCAAAATTTAAGGGACCATTTAATGTAATTTGTGAGTTTCCTCTTTTTTCTATAACATCTGACCACGTGGTAATAGGAGAGAATGTAGTGTGTGGGTTTGTGAGTCTGTAAAGGGGAGAAAAGAGGGGTTGAAAATATTTGGTTGAACCCAACATAGGCCGTACCAGAGTGTGTAATATACCTGTCAAGACTAACCCCCTCCCACACTCCCTATTCTCACTAACCCTGTCTTTTTTTTTCAGGGTAGGTGTTTTTGGTCACACGCCCCTTGTTTCTAACTCCGCCTGCAAACTGCACTAACTCTTTCTTATATCTCACTCCATGTAGCCCCATTTTACCCACAGATGTAAACCACTGCAAGCGTGACCCCACCCGGCTACTTTGGGGTAAAACCCACAAAACTTTCCTCCTATACGTGTTCGCGTAAGCGATTTGGAGGACAAGGGAACGGTTTAGATGAAAAACCTTTTTGACAAAGATTTCCAAATTATAAAACCTGGCCTTCCACATTGTACCAAATACATCAAGATATTTTTTTCCCCCAATCGGTTCCACCTCATGCTGATGGTAGTGGACACGTGCTTAAAGGCGTTAGTGTCATCTTGTCTGATGTATCGGTATTGGGGGAGGTCTGGTGTTTCAATCCCAGCTGGATGTATTGAGGGATTTCCCTACCAATGCTATTGATAAATTCCCCAAACTACTTTTATACTTCTTTATTTTAAAATATGCTTTACGTTTTATGCATTTAAATTGAAACACATTCATAAAAAGTTTAATACAATTCGTTACCCGCCTCGATGGCGTAGTTGGCTAACGCGCTTGTCGTGTTGAGCTCGACTGCTGAGGACGGGGAGATCTAGTTTCGAATCTCTGTCGGGTGAACTGTTTTTTTTTTCCTAAATGGTTTTCCACTCTTCCTCCACGCAAATGCAGGTTCACTTCCTCTAAATCAACCTTCCCAATTCCTAATCCATTATCGTAATTAGTTCTTAAGGCGTATAACCCGAACGGGTAGTAAGACGTGATGCTAAATAATAATAATAATCAATATATTGAGGTTGATTTTTTTTCGATCACAATACTTACTCTCACCAAAGGAGTCACGATAAATTAAAAATAGCAGACTGTATATAAACCACACTTAGTGCAGAAAAAGGTCAACCCACTCAAAAAACAGCTATTAATTTTGAGTACCTGAACTTAATAGAGTCATCCCAACAAAGGAAGTGGTCGCAACTTTAACACACACCGTAGAGAATAAAAAAATGAAGCCAGACTTCATAAATCATGTCCTTGCTGGGTGGACAAAGTTCATGATGATGGGGGAGGGGTGACTTTATACAAAGTCTTTAATTACAAGGCTAGAACAATGGGGTGGTGTTCGTTCAACACTGTAACTTAACCTGAATATGCATATAATAGCGTGGATTCGTGCGCACTTTCATGAAACACCCTTCCTTTCATTCAGGATCTATTGTTTCGTTGCTTTCAAAACAACCCCCTTTTAGAAACGATTATACTGGCCGCTATAAGCGACTGATAAACTTATTTTTTTTAGAGACTTAGCGTAAAACGATACCTCTTGAGATCCTATCTCTCAAACCCCACAGATCATAACCAACAATGCGAGGTAAAACTGCTACATCCACACATATTAGGTTAAGAAATAAAGGAACGCGACAAAAGTGCGGTGTTTCTACAGTTTTCATGTGAAAAAACGTTTATTGGTCAAAATAAATAAAATAATTCTTCAGTACAAACAGAAAGTTTAATTTTCTTCACACGGTGATAGAAACATCTATTAAATATCTGTCAAGGGTTTCTTGTAATTTAATGACAACTTTTCCTCTTCAATTAAAGAGTTTCTCATCTAGTGCCATTTTACTCATAACAAATATTCAACGACTGTTGATATCACCAGTTGAAGAAAATTAAACTCTGTTTCCACTGGAGAAATATTTTATTTATTTTTGCCAAAAAAAAACCGCACATAGGTCTATTGATTTAGTTTTATAGGCATTGAAACCTAATTATATTACTGAACCTATAGATATCTTGTCAAATGTATAGGACATCTGGAAGTATCTGGCAGTTTTGACAATTAGGGGAGGGAATGTTTGTGACCGATCTAATATTTAAATAGGTCTTTGGGTGGAAGTACATTTTAAATATTTTATTTAGTGAATATTTATATTTTTAATTCCTATTTCCAATATTTAAATTGGATATATAAGTTTTATTTATATTGACTTTTTTTATAATGGGTTTAAATTGTTATTTAAGGTAATGAGCAACATAATTATTGTATTAGAAATAGTTTTATTAGATGTTTATGAATCTCGAATACCAGAGGACTCAAACGTCCCATCTCTAATTCTTATTAAAACATTGTTTCATCCACAATGATGGTCTTACAGTATATGGCATCAATCCTGCAATAAACTGAATTACGAGTGACAAAGAAGTCAAGGTTTGAATATTATCCAGGTGAACTAAAGGGTGGTTTTAACATGCCCCTTTCCCAATATTATGAATGCATTTTTTTTAAATTCATAATCCTCACCCCTTAAGGTAACTTTGATTTTGGTTGAAATTACTTTTTTATTTGGCACCGCGTCTTACTACCTGTTAGGGTTATACGCTTATGTACTAATAATGTTGATAGTTTTAATGAATAGTGAAGTTTATATTTATAGGAAGTGTACCCGAATTTGCATGGAAGGAGATTGGAAAAAAACCTTAGTACATTAACCGATATTCCAAAATCGATCTCCCAGTCATCGGCAGTTTAGTCCGAGAGTAGCGCGTTAAGCTTTTCGACCATAGAAGCAATTTTAAAATTAATAATAAAATAAACTACACGACACAGTGCACTTATTTTCTCATCTAGTATATTATAATTAATGGACACAATTTTCAAAAATTGACCATCTATAAACTACCCTAAAATAAACCACTCACTTAAAAATAGGTATTAATTTATATTTCTCATCCAAAATACCCACCAGTTACACATTGTGTACAATATTGTTAAAGGCCTATTACATTAAAAAAATCTTAGTACAAAAAATTAGTCATCTGTGAAATACCCTTAGTTTTGGAGCTAAAATCAAAATCATGGTTTGCCATCAACTTATAATTATAAACATTTCATGTATCAAGTTTTGATGAACTCCTTTTTATGTTGAGGATGTAGGGGGGGCAAGGAAAGGTGTTTATGAAATTCTTATAAAAAACATGTTTTTGTTAAAAATAAATAAAATAATTCTTCAGTAGAAACATAGTCCAATTTTCTATTTATGATGATATCAACAGTTGTTGAATATCTGTCATGAACATAGCGGTGTTGGATGAGAAACTTTTTAAGTGAGAAGAAAAAGTTGTCATTACATTTCAAAACACCCTTGACAGATATTCAACAATTGTTGATATCACCGTACGAAGAAAATTAAACTATATTAGTTCTACTGAAGAAATGTTTGACTTTTTTTTACCAAAAAACTTTGCTATAGAACTAAAAATGCACTAGCTAACATTAAAATTTCCTTCCTCCCCACCTAACTCGTACTTATTACATTTCCACCTATACTATTTAGGCTGTAAGCCCAAGTACAAATTTGAAATTGTTAAATTCACTTTTTTGAGTTTGTGGATACATAAATAATAATTAAGACCCTACACACTAGTGAAATAAAATACTTTCAAGACAACAATATTTGATATTTACGAGGAAGTACAAATAGTTCATTAAGAGACCAACCTATTTAACTTCATGAATTGACAAGTAATTTGGTTAACACTACACACTAGCAAATTAAGGAAACGAGTAAAAAAGAGTTTTGAGACATTAGAATAGTTTTCCAAAAATGACGTCCGTTCACATGACATGTTTAAAATATTAATACCTGGACCTAAATTGAAACAATCATTTACAAAGTATTTTTAAGGGGTAGTTTAGAGAACTGTTATATTTGTATGAATTATTATTATTATTATTATTATTATTATTATTATTACAATACCACGTCTTATTAACCGTTCATGTTATACGCACTTACGCTAATAAGTAATGTTAGGGTGATTGCGAGATGAAATGGAGGACCTACAGTTTATGTGGAATTCGAACCACGGTGGAGGCCTTGCATTCCAAACATTCACAAGTTGTTATTAATACACGTCTTGTCAGATGTAAATGAAGGGTTTGGTATTCAGATATATCTGTGCCGGGACCAAGGATTGAACCCCGGACCCCCAGCACAGAAGTCTGACACCTTACTCCTAGATATAGAATAACCAATCATTATTTAGTACTGAGAAAATTAGCTAACCTAACCTAACCTTACCTAACTACCCTATTATAAAATAACCTAACTTGACCATTTTAAATCCTTGTAATTAGGTGAACTTGCAAGAAAACGGAGCAAGACTTACATATAACTGGATAAAAGAATTGATAACCTATTCCAGGACTTAAAAAAACAAAGAACTTGAAAATAAGTTTTGAAATACAATAGAAAAATTTGTTTATTTAATATTTGGCCAAAACCACTCTGGCATTATATAGAAATCCTAGGCATTTTATAGAACGCCTGAATTTAACACATTGCCGGTGACATAAACACTATAAATGTAGAGCTCACATTTGTATTTTATTTAGCTTAAAAAGGTGAAAATTTTCATTAGAAATTAGCAATTACGTTAATAAATAAATGCAGTCTATAAAACTATTCAGCATAATGTATGATTGAAATATTATTTGTTTTCCTCTTTCATATAAAATATGTGACACGCAGCAAATTATTGATTATATTTCTCATTTATGGAATATCATCACGTATTAGTTAATGTTGCACTATTTGCCTGTTGAAAATATGTCATACCATCACTATTCATACGTGTGGATCTAACATTAAATAGAGTAAATTAAAGAGTGTTTCACAAAATGTTTGGTTTAATTTCAAAATAAATATCTCATATGTTTATGTCATCTATTCATAAACATACAGAGCTAAAATTGCCATCAATATTTAACCAGGCCAATGAATATACAACATAACATAGCAATGTTTACTTCCGGAAGCATCTGAAATTGGTAATATAGAAAATATGTTTTTAAAAATGATTGCAGTTGCCACATTATTTATTTATGGTTTTTTCCAAACAAAATTTCTTTAACTGATTTCTTGGTCATGAGGAAAATTATGGTAGTTTTAAAATTAGATATAGCTACCATAGGGATATTTTAGTTTTAATTCAAAGAGAGGGTGAGGAAAGGGGTCCTTAATGAAGGGATTTGCCCCTGTAAAAAAACTGGTTAGTGTTGGGAGTGGAGATGTTAGACGGAAAATTTTCCGTTTTTGAAAATATTCAATTTTTAATTCTATCGGTAGTGTTACTATTAAAACGAATGATTGCGAAACTTTGTAGATCCATTATTCTTATATTTTCATAATAAAAAAGTCAGTTAAAATAATTTTAAGATTAGCCCGAGTATTTGCTAACAAATATGCCATCTCCTTCTTACCGTCCATTATTCCATATCCCCTTATTTATGTGTTTGTTTTCTGCTTGGATACATTTGAGTCACGTGTTAGCAGTTATTATGATTATGATTATTATTATTATTTTAACACTTATCTTTCTAACCGTTCGACTTATAAGCATTCGTACTAGCCACACAAATCTGTTGTGGATGAAGAAGGGCGTATTAAAAGGAAGTGTATCAGCATCTGCGTTGAGGGAGCGTGGAAATAGTTTAAGAAATATCAACCTCTGGAAACCCAACCAAGATTCGAACCTCAATATTCCTTTTCTTAGGTGAGATTGGCGCATTAGATTACTTATATAATTTATATTGAATGTTGTTTTGTCTTAATGATAGGGTCAATGGATTATTTCAAAAATGTATAATCTTTGAATACTATTAAATATATTTGTGTGTGTATAACATGAACCATCATTTAAAAAGAACTCATTACATTACCCAAAGCAACATAGACAAAAAGTCAGTTTTAGAAAAGTACGGCCTACAATAAATTTAATTAACAACTTCGGTGGCTGCATGAGCTAAGGAGTCATTATCGCAATAGACTAAGCCTACAAGGACGGTGAAATCAGGAATCGAATCCCGGTTGGGTGTAGTGAAAGTGGCTTTTCATCAATGATTCTTCACTTTTCCTTCACGCGAATGCGGGCACACTTGATTTGAATTCAAACTTTAAAATACCAAAGAGTAATTAGTACATAAGCGTAGAACTCTAAAAAAAATAGGTGACCTGGTGGTCTAGGGGTAAGGTGTCAGACTTCTATGCTGGCGGCTGGGGTTCAATCCTCGGTCCCGGCACAGATTTATCTGATTACCAAACTCTTCCTTCACCTCTGACAAGACATCTTGTGAATGTGAGGAGTGCCAGGCCTCCACCGTGGTTCGGATTCCACGTTAAACTGTAGGTCCTCCATTTAATCTCACAATCACCCTACCATTACACATTAGCGTAAGTGCGTATAGCCCGAACGGGTAGTAAGACGCGGTACATATAATAATAATAATAATAATAATAATATAAATCTAAAGGGTAGTGAGACGCGGTTCTAAACAATTCTAATTAAATTTAATGTATTTATAATATGTAGGTGGGTATATTATAATACATCAGTAAGCAAAAGCCATAATATCCAAGACTCAACAAAAACGCCCTAGAGATGTGCTTACCATTAATAACCACTTGTCTATGAGTTTATGAGCTAAGATTTAAAAAAAAACCCTGTAAAAATCACCAAATGACTACTAAACCCCTAAAAAAATACGTTGTAGACAGTCTATTTTTCCTCTTAATGTGAGCACTGTGGGAGGAGGGTAGTGGGGTTAATGTCATCCGCCAAGAGACCCTGAGGGAAAGAACTGCCCCACCTGTACTCGGAACTCTAGCCCTGTACTCTTAAGAGTACCAACCGACCTGCTGGATGTGGTTACTGCTCTACCGACATCTGTTACCTCCACCATTTCTGTCTTCTGTACACCGGTTAGGACTAGATTTGATAACTTCTCTACAATCACACATGTACTCGTGTACATTTATATTTTTTTATTATTATTTGAGGTATTTAACGTGCACTTTCTAAACCAACAATCATTTCTATGAGCGAGAGCGAAAGGCCCTACCAATTTGGACGAGAAATATATTTTCTCACAGCTTCGAAGGTTATATTATATGCCACAATCGACATGGCAATGTGAGCTTTACAATCCCTCCAAAGTCAGTTGTACTACAGAATTTATTTTATCGCTCAAGAAAAATTCGTTGACTCCAGCTGGGTTTGAACCCACAAAATTCGGGTACCGAGGTGAACGCCTTAGCCCATGACAACTAAGTTTGACTTAATTTTTTAGTATTAATAATTTATTAAGTTAATAAATTTATATGAATAAAATTCCATTTATATGAGTTTTTTTAATTTGAATGCGTCATACTACCTCTTAAGTTTATAAACTTGTATTGTAGGACTCTAATCGGGTAGGGATTAGGAAGGAAGCACTATAGAGAGAATCTACCAGCATTTGCGTGGAAGTAGAGTGGGAAACAATTTAGGAAAAGCCACCCTCAGTACACCCGGCCAGGATTCGAACTTTGATAACCCCAGTGAGCCTATCTAACACGAAAGCGAGAATTTATATTGGTTAGTAAAACTAATTTATCTTAGTCTCATAATAATTATTAATTAAATAATAGTAATTTTGTGTTGGGTTGATCTTTGTGTACATTTTTCATTGTTTTGCTTAAAAATGCGTTTTATTAATTTTTCGATCATTAACCTACTTCTTTTAAATTTATAATATCTATTAGTTATGGATCATTTTGTAACCATACGTCAAATTCATTAAAAATGTAATTTGTAGGGCCTTTTATAAAATACTCAGTTTTAAAATTAGTCATCTGCCTATATTGAGACAGACTATTTAATTTTATGAAATTATCAATGAATAACAACATATTGTAAAATAATGACCAACCTTTTTCATGCTCATATTCTGGAAATATAAATACTTCAAACGCTGAAAAAATAAACAAAAAAATTTAATAAAAATAATTATATATTTTATATTTATGTAACAAATTTTCAGTTTTTTTTATCTAAGAACTAAACATAAAACACCTTATTTTATATACAATTTGTGTAAAAGTATTTAGCTAAAATTTATTGGTAATGTCTAGTTGTCAACCAAAAGTATATTTATTATTGAAATGGGTGTGCGAAGCTATTTACAATAGCTCTTTCAAATGAAAAAAAGGGTTGTAAATAAACTTCTACACATATTTCCCATTAATTTATAAATCTCATAATTGTAATGAAGACGTCAAAAGAAGTAGTAAAAATTTTAGATCTAAAAAATTCTATTCATCAAGAAGGAAAGGGTAAAAAAATGAACAAAGAGATCCTCTAGTTAGTTTTGATATACAAGCATCTATTTTGAACATGTTATTTTGGAAGGTCAACATTTAATAGAAGTGGAATTTCTGTTTATATCGGTTGTAAATTACAAGTTACGTTGATCGTGTCATTTTGACGACCAATTTTGTATGTACTTTCACGAGTTGTTCCTTTTTTTATTTTTTTAAATGTAATGATCGCTATAATATGTCTCCACTTGTAAAACAGGTATTTTGGTCAGACGTACGATATAGCTTAAATAAGTTGAGAAGAAATATATACCAACTATTAGGGCTGTGCGAAGTTTTTGAAATGTCGGAATTCCAAGGTCAAAATTTATTTCATATTGAGCTCGACATGCACAGAAAACTACGCATCTTTGAAACATTTTGAAGGAAGAATACAGAGGGGGAATAAAGGGGGGGAGTCCAATTTTAACACACTTTCAAGGAAGAAGAAAATGTCCATATGATTGCTACAAAGGAAAAAGGGAAAGTCCAATTTTAACACTTTTCAAAAAATAATATTTCCATACTAAGGAAAACAGTTGAAAAGAGAAAAAATCAAATTTGAACCCATCCTAAAGAAAGGAGATATGGTTAAAAGCGGTATGTCATATTTATATTAATTTTAAAAAATAAATACATTTGCGGGGGTCATTTAAGGGCTTTTGAGAAGTTTAAGCTTTCCTTGAAAATGTGTGAAATTTGACTTCCCCCTTTTCCCTTGTATCCTATTGATATATTCAACTAAATATGACATATTTTAAAATTAATCTATTTTTATAACAGCTACTAAACAGTATTTTAACACCGGATGGTGACTAAATGAACCTATATAAACCCAAATATGCCAGATTAATTAATATAGTGTGATTGATTTATTTATTTATTTAAGCCTTTCTCTTTATTTAAATGCACCTAATGATTAGTTTAGAAATTAAAAAGTAGACTTTTCTTTGCATGTTTCAAGCTTCTCTTTGACTTAACCTTGTATTATTTTTTTAATTCCTTCACACACGCATACCAACTATAGAGGACCTATTGTATGCTTAGAGTATGAACTGCTGTCATAAGGGTAAAAACTATGACGACGAAAACATATATCAAATATCACTATGGTGTATACATCATTTTAGAGTGGCCCATTGTTTTAAAAATCATTTGAATTTAACATCATTGCCTCAATTGATTGCCTTCAATTCAGGAAGGGTGAACTAAGGCTTCAATGTTTTATAACTATTATATTTATAAAAACAAGTTAATTTAAATCAATTTCGCTTACGTTTAAAGGTAGAGCACTACAATTATGTGATAAAAGTAAGTTATAAACATAAATATAGCCTCCCTCAAACAATTGACGTCATATTTAATAAAAGGGTCACAGAAAAATATTTTAAAATAATTTAGTTTGTTTAGTTTGTCTCTGAACTAATGTAGTGTTAATGATAGTTCTCTACAAGTAGACGATGCCTTTAGCTCACGTGTAGATAGGCAAAGTGAGTTATGTACTGTAGTCCACTTTTCACATGACGGAAAAATTATTTGATCTACGTTTGCTTATCCATACGTCAATTCATGTTATATGCAGCTTGAACTTGTTTTATATATATAACCAATACCTATAAAATAACAATAATAATATAAGGGAAATATTAACAATTATGTAAAAAAAATATCCTGAACACCTTTTTTTATGCATGGTAATTAACGTAGCAGCATTCAAATTAAAATGACAAACTTGAAAGCTCAACTTTAGCAGTATAAACTACATAAATGTAATAAAAACCCAGTTTGTATAGAGTTGTACCTTTTAAAATTCAACCTGGAAACCAAGTCTCTCCCTCCCCTCAAACCACTCCCATTACTCTACTAACAAATTCCTACTACTGCAATACATTAACGTTGAAAATACGCTCTTTATTACAATTATAGGGAGCTTTCTCATAGATCGATAAGCTAGTTTATAAGTTACTAGACCCTCCCCTCCTCCCCCCGCATTATTATTTTCAACACACATATTGAAGAATCATCATAGACTCTACCATAAAATATGAGTGACTATCGACATTTTCCAAATAAAATATAGCCTATGTTACTCGCTGATAATTTAGCTTTATATTGGTGAAAGAATTTTTAGAATCGGTCCAGTAGTTTTTGAGTTTATCCATTACAAACAAACAAAAAATCAAATCTTTCCTCTTTATAGTATTAGTGTAGAAAAGGCCCCTACCAAAAAAATACAATATATTTACAATTAAGGTGATAACAAATATATGCATCTTATTTTATTTTATTAAAAAACATATTGACAATTATTATCTTGTTATTTTCTATGACCACGTCTTACCACCTGTTAAGGGTATACACATGTTTTATAGATTCTCTAATGAGGTAGGGATAAGGAAGAAAGCATTTTTGAGGTAATACACTCTCATTTTCAAGGAAGGAGAATGGGAAACCATTTAGGACCCAGCTGGGATCTGAGCTCATATCTCCCCAACAGGTCAGTCTAACACAAGATTGATGCCTTAGACCGTATGGCCACTTAAGCATGTTTGGTGAGAATCATATGGCATTTGTATCTCTTAGAAAATTCAACTTTTTTTTCTGAAATTAAAATAATATTCGTTCCAAACATTTGTGAGTTTTTTTAGTTTGTTAGTTAGCATTAATGGGCATAAGAAATCAAGGTAAATATCTTCTGGTATGATCTTATTCTGATTAGGATGTCATAGTTCAAATCCCGGCCAGATTCCAGATGAAATGTAGGATTGCTTTTACTGAATGGTTTTTCCATTTGACCTTCATGAAAATGCGAGTATATTGTCTCTAAAATTATAGTTTCCTCCTTATTAACCAATCAGAAAAAAAAACACAGTTTTTTTTGTCACGTTGTCTTTACCACTTCTGAGATATCGTAATATAATTACACTATTGCATATAAGTAAGGTCAGGGGAAAATGGTAGACCACCTTCTTTACCTGCAACTGGGATTCGTTCTATGGCCTCCTTGTCATCGGCTTACAAGCTTGACGTTTTTGTCTTTGTAAGCATCATTGTAACTAAAAAAAAATATTAGATATCTTAATAAACCTGTTAACCTTTAAGATTTAACATTTTTGAAAACATTCACTCCCGCATTACAACATACTACGAATCATTAATTTGTAAACTCAAAACTTTTTTAAATATCATTAATTAACTCAGCTTTCAATTGGCAAAGCCTTTTCAAACACTAGTTTTCCTTATTTTCTCTTTCACTTAAGTAAATAAAATAAATATACCTTCTTATCTGTTCTTAATTCATTAAAATTTCGCTAAGTGAATAATATTTGAAAAAAAAAATCATGATAATCTATTTCTATCATTGTTCATGAGCCTAATAATATTAAATGTCGTATGTCCTAATTTTAATAGGTTTGTGATGTTACAAAATATATTAACAGAAATGTTTTGACTTTAATTCTTTATTATATAAAATTAACTATTATTGTTCTATGTATAGTTTCCAAGCTTATTTAGTAATAGTATTTAGTTAAACTCTTTTTGACACCTTTTCATAATACATTGATTGATTTATAAATTAATTTAATTACTATCTCCCCTTACTAAAACTTTAAATTTGTTTAAAAAAATTGATAGTCTTCTACAATTTAAAAAAAATCATAACTCAAATTCATAAATTGTATGTTTCTCGAATATTATTCAATTATAATTCATACAAAAACTTGCTTTACATTTTCACATGGTCTTCATATCGTTCATAGATAAAATTTAAGTCTTAATCTAATATGTAATTTTTAGTTAGTTAAGGTACCATATTTTGTATAAATTTATATTATAAACTATTTCATAACTTTTATATAAAATTGTTTTCGCACTAACGTGAGCTTTCACAACATATATACCATATTCATTTTTATATATAATAAAATCAACAACGTTAACAAATGATCATAGTTCTTATCGACATAATTTATATTTGTGTTTGTGTGTTTTTTTGTGTGTGTTTGTTTGTGTGTGTGTGCTTGTGTGTGTGTCTGAAATAAGGAGAGGGCTGGGCTTAGGAGAATGCTGAGGAAAACGAGTGCATAAATATGTATATATACATACATATATATATGTGTTTCTCATCTCCCCCATCTGAATTCATGAATCAAAACTTAAGGTTCTCTAACTCTCAAAAAAGAATCAGTATGCGCTCAGTGGCAGATTTAAAGATTTTGCACTCCTAGGCACAATAATTATACTATGCGCCCCCCCCCTCAAACACCCCCCTCAACCTCCCGCCTCAACCACCCCCCTATCCCAATTTTTTTCCAAGGGCTTTAGAAGGTTTTGGAGGGAGGAAGGGCGAAGTTAGTATTCGAGAAAAGATTTCAACGAAAAAAAATCTGTCATGAACTGTACATGTCCTACAATACTGTAGCTTGAGTTAATATTATAAAGAAAGGAAGATTGGACTGACATCAGTTACTAAGTAATTGCAATATACATTTATTTAAAAATAAATATTGTCGTTATGACTTTAACTTAAACTATTTCAATATTGTAGGTCAATAATTTTTAGACGTAATTATTAAAAACAAAATATAAAAATAAAAATAATGCTATCCAAAATGTGCTGCCCCTTAAAGCGGCCGTGCCTAGGCCCGTGCCTAGTGGGCCTATAGTGTAAATCTGCTTCTGTATGCGCTACAGTGCGGGTAACCTGCTGACTCCGAAAATAATTTATCTGCTTCATTTTAAACTTCCCCTGCAAACTCCAAAACCACCATTCTTCTCTTTCTTTACTTTGTCTCCTCCTCCATTCCCCCCCCCTCACTATCTTACCGCCATAAATACCTTTTCACCTTGGAAGCTCCATTTTCTCTTTCTTTTATCTATTTTGACCACCATTCTCCGTCTCCATCTTTTAACCTATTTTCCAGCCCCCACTTCCAGAATACTTTAAGGCAAACTCTTTTTACAACATATTCTTATTTCAATTTAGTTTTCTGTTTCACTTATTCTAAAGTTGTTTTTAATTTATCTTTTCTTGTTTTACTATATTTATTGCTCTCTTCACTTTGCCCCTATTTCAGTTCATGGATAACATCAAGCTCGTGTAGGTCTTAAGAGCCCACCTAGCCACACGTGTAACACCTAGCTCAGGTAGGTAAAACATCTTGGGGACTGACTTTACATAACTTGACCTAACTTATTAATATAAAACACATGTTTAGTAACATTTGTCCCTCAAATAGACAATAATGTTACGAAGCCTTACAACACAAAGTCATACTGTGTCTACCATAGCTACAAACATGCCAGAACTTTTTTTCTTATTGTATTTTTTTCTATCATTTATTTAATTTAATTAAATCAAGAACATTAATTGATGCGGTTAGTGTACGTAACAATAAAATAAAAAATAAATTGTTTTATTGTCTACATTACACACTTTCCCGACCGGAACCAAAATATGTCTACTACGTTCTCTATAAATCCTAGTAAAAGATTTTAATTAGAAGCTGAGTACAAGCTACAGATATCAATTAACCGAACGCTTGACCTTCAACAAGGCATTGTGTTGCGTAGTAATTGTTGCCAGTTGAATCAGATTACGGCAGNGGGGGGGGGGGGGAGGTCCGGTCGGTAAACGGAAACTTGCGTCCGGGTCTACCATTGGCCAAACAGGTACGAAGGGAAACCATTTAAAAATTACAAGTGTGAGAAAACAACAGCAAAAAAATAAATAGAGGAGGGGTCTTGTGAACATTTTCTTGTGACGTAATAATTAAAAAATCAAGTGCCATGCCTTGCTCCTCCCACTGAAATTACACGACCGAGTAAGACGATAACAATTCACTCCAATTATTTAATTGAAATACACTTTTAGAAAATAAAAACTTTTATTTTTTTCGGTCAAAATTATGTCAATAATACCATATTACTACTGTTATTTATATAGGTACTTATATAGTCCATCAAAAATGACGGCTTTGGATTACCTGACCTGACGTATGAGTAAGTGAAACTATAACTAGTAATATTTCTAAATGTCTAATAAAGTTCTTTCTATGAAATTTCAACCGTACCTTATCCGTTGCACTCATTTCGATGGAATTACCATATGAAAATTAGAATAATTGTTAAAGGATATTACAATTACCTCTGTCTTTCCTTCTAGGTTTTTTTTTCCTTCTGATAGTAATCGATTAATTACTAAATAACGTTTCCGGTTTTTTTTTAGAAACAAATTAAGGAAATAATGGAATAATTTATGGCATTAGTATGATAATTACCAACAGATATTTCTATTCCTTACCTCGTTAGTCTGTTATTATTTCAATCAATATGACAGGTACCAGTGATTTTAGGTGAGTGGTATGGGATACCACGTTTAGATTTAACTGCCTCTCCAAAATGTTTCCTAACACAATGGTGAATGATATGGCTATTATTATTATTATTATTATTATTAGCACCGCGTCTTACTACCCGTTCGGGTTATACGCACTTACGCTAATGTGTAATGGTAGGGTGATTGTGAGATGAAATGGAGGACCTACAGTTTAACGTGGAATCCGAACCACGGTGGAGACCTGGCATTCCTCACATTCACAAGATGTCTTGTCAGAGGTGAAGGAGGGGTTTGGTAATCAGATAAATCTTTGCCGGGACCGGGGATCAAACCCCGGCCGCCAGCATAGAAGTCTGACACCTTACCCCTAGACCACCAGGTCACCCGGATATGGCTATTCCTCAAAATTTATTTTACTAGTCTTGTTATACTTAGCTACAAAGATACCCGCATCAGTGGCTGCATGGTCTAAGGCATTAAATTCGCAATATATTAAACTGCTTATGACAGGGTGATTGAGGTTTTAATTCCAGTCAGTTTCACTAAGGGTATTTTTCTAAATGTTTTTACACCTTCCTCCTACGCAAATATGAGTACACTTCATCTAAATTAAACCTTACTTATCTTTAACACATTAGCGTAATTAATAGTCCTACATATACGTACAACCCGAATGTGTAGTAAGACATTGAGCTTATTTACATATATATGTGTATTCTATACAATTATATGTATTTTACCCACCTCGGTGTCGTAGTTAGATAACGCGCCAGTCGTGTTGAGCTAGATCACCGAGGACGGGGTGATCGAGGCTCGAATCTCGGTTGGGTGAACTGGGGAGGGGGGGGTTTCTTAAATAGTTTTCCACTCTCCCTCCACGCAAATAAGGGTGCACTTCCTCTAAATTCAACCTTCCTATTGCCTAATCCATTTGTGTAATTAGTACTTCAGCGTATAGCCCAAACGAGTATTTAGACGCGGTGCTAAGAAAAATTTATATTATATATTATATATAATTATATATACTTTATACATACTGTATATCTTGCATATATATTTTTAAAACTTTTCTATTTTTTTTTTCATACAATATAATATATAGCTATATATTTATATTTTGTACAATATATATATAAAATATTTTTAGACATAAATTAAATCATTACCTACAGTCAACTTGGAATGACGGAAATAACTTATCACAGGAGAGAATCGGGATGTCTTTGGAATCCATAATCAATAACGATAAAATATAAAGTAACGGAAAACTTTTTCCTCTTTTTTGTAAACTAAAAATACATGATATTCATTTTATCGTGATTAAGAAACGTATAAAATCCAATAACTAGGATGAAAAAAACACAGCTTTCATATAGCAATAAAGTCACGGAACTATAAGGGAGGTCATGCAATTCTAACGAGATGGATGCATAATTGAAATCTAGAGGAAAGAGACAAGGGGAAGAGGTCGGAAATATTGTTTTTTTTTTAAATTTGTCATTCTTTTTTTATTGTTTTAATGGCTACATTACGGTCTGTATTGTGACAGCACTGGGTGAGGAAAAAAATTGAAACAATAAAGGGAAAATGACTTCGACATTGCATCTCAATGACTGTACACTAATGATTATAGGAGTGTCTTTACCAAATTCTATGGCTTGCACAACAATGTGACCCCATAACATGAATATTTTAATAGCAACATGCTCAGATTTCTTTATTTCTTAACTCATATACTCTGACAGAGGCGATGCAACTCGTGTAAGGGTGGGTGGGGGGAAATAGAGCTCTCGTTTTTTGGGGGTGCAGCTAGAACCCCCTTTCGGGGGGACATCTGGATGGGCTGGGAATTTCTTAAGTCCCTCCAAAAATTATCATGTATATGCGTTATTAATACAAATATTGTATTTATATTTGAAGTTATTATTATCACCGAGTCTTACTGCCCGTTCGGGTTGTACACACTTACGCTAATGTGTAATGGTAGGGTGATTGTGAGATGAAATGGAGGACCTACAGTTTAACATGGGAACCGAACCACGGTGGAGGCCTGGCATTTCACACATTCACCATTTGTGACTAAGACACTTCTTGTCAGAGGTGAAGGAAGGGTTTGGTAATCAGATAAATATGTGCCGGGACCGAGGATTGAACCCCGGACCCCAGCATAGAAGTCTGACACCTTACTTCTAGACCACCAGGTCACCCTTTATAAAAAATTTTAATTATGAAATATTTAAATTTTTATAATAATATTTCTGACATAATTTGCTACTTACTCAAATCATCAACACGAAGGTTGGTTTAATTTTATTTATATCCAACTGGAGCTGGAAATGCATCAACACCTCAGCTGGTTAGTACTGCCTGCACCATCTGGTAGAAATACCATCTAATAGGTGAATTCAGAAAATGTGTTGGTGCACCGTTGCCTTCTGCACTGAATTTCGCTTAGCGATCGTTTAAGGGTCTACCAATCTGCCAGGAAAGGTATTTTCACATACCTTCCACGGTTCTTTTAGATGCCACAATCGACATGGAACGGACGGTTTTACTTTCCCTCCAAAGGAAATAGTGCTGAGGATATTTATCTCTCAAGAAAAACGCGTCGACCTTGGCTGGGTTTGAACCCAAAAATATCTGGTCGTGAGTCAAGTATTTTACCCCAAGACAACCGAGGTCTGATCTTTGCTACTAGTATTACAACAATAAATATTATCGAATTGGCTAAAGTCCATTGCTTGTCTTAGAAGTATTTCAGCATCACAGTACTAATGTAGTATCGACTCCTTAAGAAGAATGGTTAGTATCCGTCAGTTACAAATGCTACTAAACTACTTAAACATATTTGTACGTCAAGTTATGTGATTTTCAGTGGTCACTTTTTATAAATAGGCCTAATATAAATAGAATACCTATAAAATAACATATAATAGAATTATAAAATTTGAACAATGTTTACCTAAAAATATTTTTTTCCCTAAACTGTCCCTTATATGATAGTTTGACTTAACTAGTTTCCTCCTCTTAAGATTTTTTTTTTCACATCCCGTCTCACTTTTTTTATTAAAACTATACGAATATGTACTAATTACATTAACGTGGTATGGCTAAGGATAGTTGAATATAGGATAAGTGTACCCGCATTTTCGTGGAGAGAGAATGAAAAATGACTGAGGAAAAAACCTAACCGTGATCTCCCGACCATCGGCAGTTGTTTATTGCGAGAGTGATGCCTTAAACTATGCAGCCCTCTGAAGTGGGCTGGCTATTATATTATAGGTTATATACGTATATCTG
Organism: Timema shepardi; assembly: GCA_902151425.1. Lineage (NCBI taxonomy): Eukaryota > Metazoa > Arthropoda > Insecta > Phasmatodea > Timematidae > Timema > Timema shepardi. The sequence continues at coordinate 77,489 of CABFVX010001510.1, read as the reverse complement.
TTGAACGGGTTTTGTGACAAGATGGGGGGGGGGGGGAAATAGACCTATCCCATTACCCA